>PVHX01017137.1:0-40996 GCA_004024805.1 Geosciurus inauris | reverse complement strand
ACACACACACACACACACACAATGGAATATTACTCAGCAAAAAAAGAGAATAAAATTATGGCATCTGAAGGAAATGGATGGAATTGGAGAACATAATTCTAAGTGAAGTAAGCCAATCCCAAAAAACCAAATGCCGAATGTTCTCTCTGATTAGCGGATGCTGAAACATAAGGGGGGTGGGAATGGGGAACACAGGAGAAATGGAGGAACTCTGGATGGGGAAGTGGGGAGGTGGGGGTAGGAAAAAGGGAAGGGGTGTAGTAATGATGATTGAATGAGATGGTCACCACTACCCTTGGTGCATGAATGAAGACACAAATGGTGTGACTCTATCTGGTTTGCAACCAGAGAAATGGAAACATTGAGCTCTAAATATGTACTATGACTTGAAATACATTTAAATAAATAAATTAATTAAAAAACCTAAAAAAATTATTAAAACAAAAAAAAAGATGATGGTATCAGCTGGGACAACTGGATAAGACTTCAAGGTGGCTCCTGTGGGGAAGGAATTAACGTATGCCACCTTAAAAGTAAGTATGGGATAATGGTGTTGTGGATACTCAGATAACCAAAGGGACAGATTGTTCTTATTTGTCTGTACCACAGATACAAAGAAACCACAATACTTATCATCTCAGACACTTTTGCAGCCAATGGGAAACAGTCTGATTGTGTTAGCTTGGAGATGTAAGCTCAAGTTGCTGAGTTGTTATTCTAGAAAATCTTGTAAAAGAGCAGAATTAGCCAGAATGTTCCCTCATTCATTCACCTTTTTCTTCACTTTCGTGGATTAACAGTGGATACAAGAGCTGGATCTCTAGAAGACATCACATAAATATACAGCATGAAAATAAGAGACAAAGGATGGTGAGAGGGACCTGTTCTTTAAAGGCACTCAGGCATTTGCTCTTCACTGCTTGTCTGGGTCCTTCTTAGTACATGAGTGAAATAGACACCTGGAAATTAGGCTCTTTGTTAGCTAAATCTTCTTCACTTTTTCTTTTCATGCTCATAGAAACACACTTAACTTTCATCTATAAACCTTGAGGTTTAGAAAGAATAATAGCAGCCCAAATCCTTACTTTTGACCTGTAGCAATATGGAGATGGAATAAATGTTAAGAATTTGGAATAAGAAAGATGTTTTTTTCAATCTTAACTCTTTAATATGTAGTATACTGCCTGGTACATAGCAGGAAATAAAATGTTTGCTGACTGATGCTGTTTTTCATATTTTTAATAAACTTTTTTTAATAACACCACACTTAAAAGATATATAAGGGTTTATAGAAGAATGTCTAATAGCAAATCCTAATTTAATGCATAACAGCATTTATTGAGTAATGGACATTTACTGAATTCTTACTATGATCTAGGTACTATGCCTAAATTATTTGTGCATTTAAAAGATTCTCATACCAACTCAATAACCTATGTATTGTATTATTATTATTACTACTGCTGCTGCTGCTACAGAATTTCAAAAATATTTAAATAACAAGCCCAAATCACATAGGTGATATCAGAACCAGGATCCAAGGTCAATTTTACCTCCAATCAAACCTATGTTCTTAAATACTAATATACCACTAAAATATTCTAAATCTGCTTTCCCCAAAGTATCATATCCTTTAATTCAGAAAAACTGTTTTTTGGCAAAACAGCAAACATACAGAAAAGGTTCATTTGTGTTAATGATTATTTATTATGAATCAATTTTCACTTCCTGAATAATCTGTTCCAAAATTCATTGTTGCAAAACGATTTTGTTACAAAATTCATATGCACACAGAAGGACAGTGAGGTCAATACAGTGATTCAGATCGAGTGTTTCATGTCAGCTCCAGGTTGCTATTGGGAACCCAGATTATTTGCAGCATTTTTATTTTAAAATCCTGGAGTCTTTAAAATGCGACACCACAACCTGCGTGGCAGGATATTGATAAGAACAAGAATGTAGGAGGTGATTCAGTAGATACTTAAATGGCAAAAAAATATAGTGCAAGTTTCACACGCCCTCGAGACTGCAGTTTATATGATAATAAATAATAGTTACCACCAGGACAAAGGAAAAGGTGCCATGAAATCCAATAGCTCAGGGAGAAATCTACTAATGCAGGTGGTCGAGCCTGTTCCATTTCATTGTCAAAGGGAGGCTATTTATTTTCTTCTAGGGAGTTAAATTACACAGTCATTTATTGCTGAAAGTTTTCTAGTAGGCAGATGTGAATCTAAAGCTTTAGGCTTTAGGTTCAAAGTTTGTGAGAAAAAGAGAATAAGAATTTACTTCACAGACAACACAACTGATAATGTAAAATATGAGAGAGGCTCTGGAAATGAAAGTGATTTAAATATCCCAATCGAAATCTCCTTACTATGTACCTTGGGTATGGGTCAAGGGCCAAAACGCTGGCTAAGGTGAATAATGATTTTAAAGCACTTTCAAATATTTCCCTTTTGATAGCATTTTAACTGGACGAGGTGTCAGTGATTGTATGTGTAAGAAAGAGGCCTAGAGAGTTTCCTTGTGCATCAGAATGCCAAGAAACAGGAAAAAACACTTCTAGTGGCTCCCCAGTAGCTATAAGTTACTGTCAACTTTCTGTTCCTGTTTATATCCTACAACTTAAGTAACTTACTGTATATGTTATGAATATATTTTATATAGTGCTATATACCTCTATATATTCTGAGAATATTTGAGACTATATAAATAATACATGCTGTATTCATTATTTCTAAGCTGTTACTATCCACCAATTTCCAAAATTAAATTGAGGAGTTTACCAATAGAATAAATCAAAGATATCCCACAACACAATTTTTCTTTTACATGCTTTTTAAAAATCATTTTCTCAACAATAGGTGTTGCTTTCCCTTCCAAATTCAAGCACATTTTGCATACAACTAACAGCTATGTTTATTATTTATTCTGTGGGTACAGAAAATTGCTACTTAGGTTGCCACTGACTCTTAACCAACTAACCTTTAAATCAAGACATGTATGTAATTTCCTTATTAATTAAAAACATTAACTCATCAATCTTAGTTCATGACCAAAATACAAAGCTTCCAGGCATAATCCTGATAAAGAATACATTACACAGCTGAAACAATTCAAATTCTAATTTATATTGCCTTGAATAGCAATTAAAGGGTCATAAAGGACAAGGAGTCCACCAAAGGAATCTGTAAGGGAAGTGACTTGTAACCAAAGGTGAACAGATGTGGGCTGCATCCGCTTGCCCAGAGGCAACTGTGATTGTGGGGACCAGTATCCTACCTCTAGCAAGCTGAGGTTGAAATTGGAAAATGTTGCCGGAAATTGTTAGCAATTACATCAAAATTGGAATGACTGAAAATTTGATCACTCCATCCTTGTAACACTCAGCTCTAATAGAATCCAATAAAAGTGACCATGTACATGCATATGGCATAAATGACTCAAATCATGATGTCAAGTTCTGCTGGGTACTTACCCCAAATTTTGACAATCTAGAGATAAACAAGGTCAGTACTATTAATTGTAAAATGTATTTAAAAACTGAGATTGCATGTGAACAAATCCGAAATGACTACTACTTCAACATAAATATCTACCAAGCATCCAAATGTTATAAAGCAATGTTTTATCTTTTTATTTAGAAATAATTATAGATTTGTAGAAAGTTGCAGAGAGAGCACAGAGAGATCCCTGGCAACCTTCACCCAGTTTCCTCAAAAGTTCTATCTTATATAAATAGAGTACCACATGAAAACCAGGAAACCAATGGTCGACTGTTTGCATAGTTCTATGTTATTTTATTACATGCACAAATTCTTATAACTCCACTGCAATCAGGATACAAAACTATTATAGACAATTTTACTTATTTGCTTAGATATGAAATTGCATTATAATTTCAGATAGAAGGTTCTCAACAATTTATTCTATAATACAATATTAAAATCAGCAGTATCTAAGAAATAATTATCTAGGAAAACTCAATGTTTCTGGGCCAAAGTGAAATTCTAGCAACACAAATACCCTTCAGTAAACTTACTTCCCTGTGCAGATCAGACAACTCCATCATCCAACAATCAGTTCTCCTCAAGATGAAAGTGCATTTTTTAGAACAACAATTAATCAAAGACAACTTGCCAATAACTCTACCAGTATACCGAAACTCTGTTTACCAGTGAAAATCCTAGACACAAGTACACATATATCTCCTTTCTTTGGCAAAACAGAGCATTTCACCAGTTTCTTTAATTAACAAGTTTACAAATTACAAAGAGCATATTAATAGATATACACACAGATAAACATAGAAACAATGAAATAAATCAGCCAGATTATTCTAAAGAAAGTCTATTGTAGTTTATTTTCCCTAGTAAGTAAATATAGACCAAATTATTGCAAACTCCACTTCTGAGTCAACTCGCAAAGGAGAAATATTTAAGATGTTTCTCTCTCCTTTTCTCTCTCATACACACACACACACACACACACACACACACACAAACACACACACACACACACACACACACACACGAATCTGAAGTCTTACCTTGGCCATTTGTGCCTGCACACCATTTGCCTTGAGGGATGCTACAGCTTTCTGTGCAGCTGCAGGACTGTCAAAATCTACAAAACCATAACCTGTGAAAATACAAAAGCTGCAGTTAGTACTCACAGGCAGCTGCACCTCTATCATAGTGGTGGATACAGGTTTATAGTAAGACTTGTATTTGTTTCTTCTGATCATAACCAGATGGAACATGAAGGCTCTCAAATCAGTGTTCCTCAGTACTTTGGGAGAAATACCATAATAGAGTGATAACTTGTTTTCTAGAGAGCACTAAATTGGCAACAATCTAATTCAGACCTATTTGGTGATAAGGTAATAGATTGTTCTATGTTCTAAGTTCTTCTTCCTTCAATGGATTTATGCCAAGAGTGAGGAGAACAAAATGCTATAGAAAAATGTCTATCTCTGAAGTTAATTTTCAATATCTTACTAAAAGCCCTGATAAGAACTTGCATGAGGTTATCATGAACCAGTGCAATAGTACCTGCCACATAGTTAGCATTCAATAAACAGATGCTGGCTGCATGAATAAATAAAGGCTGTGGGTAAGTTAGGACTTGAACCTAAATCTGTTTGATATACAAAGCTACAACTCCATCACAGAACCTTGCATTTTCTAATATTAACATGTTCAACTAAATATTTCAACTCTTTAGTGATCTATGAAGGAGTGATTCAATAGATACATGTTCAAGATTTTAAAAATAAGAAGTAAACACCCACTTGCTGGTTACCTGGAATGCAACCTGAAAAAACACAGGAGTTGCTCATGACTGTGTGCTCATGAGTGTGTATATATACCATGAGGCCAAAGGAACAGTAAAAGTGTCAATGAATAGAGAATTTTGTATGCCTTTATGTTAACTAATACTAGTCCAGGGCTTAGCCTAATGGCAATGTCAGTTGCCAAGTATTTTAAAAAACAAATGCTCAAGGAGGAGTATAAGGGCAGCTTTGGTGGGTGCTCCTAAAAAGCCAACCATGTATTCTTACACCTCCTCTTATCTGTTAGGCAGGGATTTGCTCTATATTTCCATACATACCTCATTTAGAAGTTTTGAGGCAAGCCACAGAAGCAAGTCTACTAACTATGTGCTATGACTGCCCCCCACCTCAATAACCAAAGAATGGGAGCTAGAGAATTCAATTACTAAGTTGTTTCTTTTAATTAACTTTTTAATTTTCTCCCCTCAAATCCCATCTTCTTTTTCTCCCTCCCAGCATGGTAGCCTAAAATGAACTTGTTACACAGCAGTGTACTATAAAACGCTCTTGAAAAGCTGGGCAGAAAAGCTGTGAAGTTTGTATTTCAAATCCAAAAGGAAGTCTGTTCTGTAAGTACTGCTAATTCTTGTCTTCCTGCAAAATTCAAACTATGTGGGTAATATGAGTATTGCCACCCACTAGGATGAGTAAAATAGACAAAAAAAAAAAAAAAAAAAAGCAGAAAGAAAAAGTCCAAAAAGTCAAGATGTGGAATTAGGGGGAAAAAAGAAAAATTAGAATTTAGACATCATCTTTTTATGCCATAGGCTGTGCTGTGTGTTCTACATGTTGACATGTAGTGAAGTCATAAGAGTTTCATACAACATTGGTTTCATACCCTTATACACATGTAAAAACTGAGGCACAGGTGACAGGATCAATGGGGCAAAAATCACAAGTCATTTAATTGGCAGATCCAGAAAAATGAAAGCAAGCCTGCATAGACCCTTTCAAATACATCATACAGTGAACTGTTTTACAGTCCTACTTTGTAACCTTTGAGGTTCACCAGAGAGAGGACTTAATTCTTAAAAGTGACTTGGGTTTTGAAGTTAGGACAGGATCTGAAAACAATTTCATGAAAGAATTCAATCCAGCTCATTTAGTCAGTGTATGTGTTAATGGAATGTATAGTCTATAGTTGAACTCTCCAAAGGAGGACTGGGCACTCCCCACCTTCCACCTCAAGCTTTAGTCAGTCCTACTCATTTACTCATGGCTTCATTCTTTCATTCAATCCTGAAATGCTATGTGAAGCACTGTGACAAGCACAGAGTACTAAGTCTTGAGAAAAAATAGTCCCAGTTCCCACTTTGATGCAACTCACAGTTGATAACCAGACAAATGAATCTATAATTAAAAATCGGTATGCCTCCCTTGAAAGAAAAAGAGAGACTCTAATGTAGAATCTAACTATCGACTGTTCATTATTGAAAATTTTAAGAAACAATAGCATGAAATGATCTGCATTTAAAAAAAAAACTACACACCACCTTAGTTGAAGACTGAATCATTGCAGGAAATGTGAGCTGCAATAGTAGATTTAGGGGGGATGATTTAGGGGTCATTGCAGCAATCTACAGGAATGGCAATTGGCAGTGAAATGGACTGGATAAAATGGATGATTTGAGCTATATTTTGGAGGCAGAATCAGGAAGACTTGGTGATAGATTTATTGGGTTGGGAGTAGGGGACACAGATGACAAGGGTTATTACTGGGTTTTTCCATAAGCCTTGGGTGAGTGGAAATGTGACCTACTGGAATGGGGAGAGTGGAGGAGGTTCCAATACAAGGGACAGCTAAGATATTGTTTTGAGACAAGCTGAATCAGAAAAGCCTGTGAGACTTCTGCATAGATACATGCATATGTGTATGGACAGTGTGAACAACAAAAATCTATTGACCATGTACTATAAGACAGAAATGTCAAGGAACAGTTGTTGTACATATTAGGCTTGTACTCAGAAGAGTGGATGGAATTGAAAATACAAATCAGGAAAGCAAGAGCCTAAAGATGCTACTTAAGGAGTTGGAAATAGACAACAATGTCTATAGTAAATATTTTTTTAAAAAAGGATCCAGGTTTGGAAATTGAACAACTTCAGCATTTAGGTGAAAGACCAGAAAATGAATTTGTAAAGAAAGCAGAAGAGGAATCCAAGAGGAAGAAGGAAATGAAAAGAGAAGCTGATGTTTCAAAGCCAAGGTAAGAAAATGTTCCAAGAAGGAACGAGAGAGCACCTGTGTCAAGTGTAACCGGGAGGGTGAGCCAGCAAGAGCTTGAAAATGCCCCGGGAGCTCAGCAACATGGTGCTGCTAGTATCCTTTGCTTCAGAAAAGTGGTGGGGATGGAGGCCTGCCTGAGAAGCTGAAGAGTAAGACAGATGAGGAGGTAAAGAGCATTTGCAGGCCTTCTTTATTTATTTAGCTTGACTGGGAGGGAGAATTAAGAAACGGATTTTGTTAGCAGGGGATATGAGATCAACTGAGCTTTCTGTCATAGTTATTCCTTGCTTTAAGATAGGGAATTTGGTGGGTAGAGACATGCATATGTGTATGGGCATCTCTATTCACACCTCATTCCAGTGTGAACAGCAAATATTTATTGACCACCGATTTTGTTCTTTGCACTTTTGAATATGGATTGAAAAGATCAAGCCTATAATAAAAGATTGAAGCTTCAAGAGAACAATGGGATAATTCATAAAATTTTGTTCCTTGAGAAGGTAGAGGGGTCAGGGAGGTGGATCTAGGACACACACAAACACATGAAAGCACTGTGCCTTCCCTCACAAGAACTAGAAAGAAGAACAAAGAGCACTCGTGGTTACTAGGTGTTATTTCTTGGTACACCCTCTGTTACTGAGACTGTACCTAATGCATAGCCAGTGCTTAATAAATATTTGTTAAAATAAACTCAATGCATGTTTATAAGATGTTAGCTTACTTTGCAGACTACCATGGTGTTTAACTGATACAAATATCTATTAATTATTCTTGACTATAAAAAAACAATATTAATGCAATGTTATGGCTCTGGTGCAGCCCAGCCCCATACTATGTGACTCTTTTTCTTTACTCTAATGTGATTTCTTTCTAGCTTCCTCATTTTCCTTCCAACCCACACATCATACAGGATATTACACAATCAAGATGATGATCTCCAGAGCTGAACTCCTATCCAAACAGCAGAAATTTCTGCAAGGACATGAGACACTCTGAGCTTTTCTGAAATAGGGAACTGATGGCTGAACTTTGAATAAAGTGTCCATCTCAAGAGTCATAAAGCCAGCAAGGAGAGAGAGGGGGGCCCTTCATCCAAAACATCCGTATTGAGGGCTCCAAGCCAACAGGAGCAAAGACTCCATGAACAAAATTATAAATAAAGGATAAGTCACCAAATCTGAACTAGTTCACCGAGTTAAGTGAGTTTCATAAATACTTTCACTAGTTAAAATGAAAGTTCAGAGGTAAAAACATCTCAAGCAACCCTGAAAAATACTCCCATTCTGGAAATAAACCTTGCATTCCGGAGTTTTACGTGACAGCAGATACTACATCACAATCAGAAGAAAACAAAATGAAATACGAGGCTGCCTCTAGAGGATAATGATGCATTTACTGAGGAATAAAGCAACTTCAATTTGGTTTCAATTTGCTTTCCTTAATGACAAATAATCAAGTCTGGGAACAGGAACCTCTGTCCCTACATCTGGTGAGGGGAAGGGTAGGGAGATTAGTTCAGACCTGGCTAATAATGCTTTATGGTAACTGCTAAAATCCCCGACAGAACATGGGCAAATGCTAACCATTGGAAACCTGGGCCCACATGGTTGCAAGCCTACCCGTATCACTTTCCCAATTATGTAATTAAGCTTGGCAGCAAGTTCAAATGAATTAAAACTGAATGTCACTGTTTTCTCCACACACCCCTGTCCTTGTTTTTCTTCCTTGTCAGGGGGAGAAGGCCAGCAGTTCTGCAATTAGCAGGAAGTGGAGCAGTGGGAAAGAACTGACTCTGTGATAATTAGGTCATTCGCCAAACGCACTCATTCCCTTGACAGATCTAATCAATGCCTTCCTGAAATGCTTTCAACCTTGTGTGTTAATTGAACGTTTGGCTATTTTTGTCACACTACTAGTCAAGTGACTTTAGAGAAAAGAAAATATAAATATATAAATATGCATAAATAAGTAGATATGTGCATATACATGTGTAGATGAGTATGCATGCGTGTACATATAAGCATATATGTGTGTGTGTAGATATAAATATATAATTTCCAGAGGGTTCTTGTTTTGTTTCCTTTAATGCAATTGCATCTAACACATTCCCCATGACCTTTGCCACCCAACTGAACCACTACGTGACAATACACTCAGAATTTCATTAGAAGTCTCTTTACCACCTTTTATGGCTTATTCTATACTTCTGTGTTGCTGCTGACTCTAAATTCTCTGTTTAAACTGATTATTTATTTACCAACATTGGGATCGCTGCATATGTGTAAGGAGAGGAATGATGAAACCAGAACTCCCGGTTTAGATTTCCAGTGGCATCTACAGCCAGCCAAGGAGCCTTGCTCTCAAAGTGTAACTGCACACTGAATTTCACAACATTTGTATTGTTCTTCCTCTTCAGAATGACTGCCATAAAAGCCCACTTGAAACGCAGATGGTTTGGTCTAACACCCAACTTCTTTCAAAGACGTTCCAGCTGTGAGTCAAATGTGATTTCTGAACAGAATATGTGAGCACATTGGCTAAGAATTATATTTTCCACTGAAATTCTACTCAAATTTAACAGTGGAAGATGTTTAAGAATTGGCTTCCCATCAACTCCCCCTCCTACTTCTTAGACTTCACAGTATGCTGTGGCTGTTGTCTGGGCTCAAAATGGGAAGACTGAGTAGTAGAGGTAAGGGGCAGCCTGCAGGAGGAAAAGTGGGGTATGCAGGCTGCCTGCAAGTCTGGTGGCATCTGCCTGCCTCCCTACCTCTGGATTTTGCTGGATTTCTCTTATATCCCTTTACTATTGAGTGATCACTGAATCTCATTTTTGGACTTTCCAATTTCCAAAGATGGTGATCAAAAGACAGCACCGACAGTTTCATCGCTACTTTTGACTTATAAAATTATAAAGAAAATCTAATCATTTCTCTTGTATCTTTGGCATCCATTTCCTATAAGTGATCGTTAATGGGAAGCCTAAATATGACAGAGGAACCAATAACATAGTCACTGAGTCCACCTTGGAGCTGTAAAAAATAAAGACAAATGACACATTGTGGTAGAATACAAAAGCGAGAGCCAACATGGATTATTTTGGAGAAGAAAAAAAAAGAAGTAAAACAAACAACAATAAAACAACACTAAATCATTACAATTTGAGATCATTTATGCTTTGAAATGTCTTTGGAACACAGCGTCCGATGATCTCATACAGCAATGAAAGAACGTATGTACTGCCCGTATAAAGGGCTGCAGCCTCAGACACCTAGCAGATGCAGGCTAATAAGATGGATGTAATGTTCACTATATTGCTTCATTATATTCCCCAGATCTTCTAGCTTAATTGCATTAAACATTCTGACTTTCTAATGTCAGAAACACTAAAACAAGATATTAGCTTTTGGAATAGAATTTCCCTGCTGTTATGGACACTTTTGAACCACCCTATAACTCTCCTGTTATTATCATTATTAAATTTAATAAGTACTATGTGGAAAAAAATGGTGCAATAGATGCTCTAAGGAAAACAAAGGAAACTCTGACATAGCCTTTCTTTGAATTTATGGTCTAAAGAAAAACATAATAAATAAAGAAATTTAAATACCGCAGATGGTCCTCTTACACATATGAGTTAAGATATATGGGTACATGCAAAATGGCACACAATCAAAACTGTCTTCATATTATTTAACTATTTCCATACAGTATACTACACATAATTTTTTGTGTGTAGTTTTATTCAACAGAGCTTATAACTGAGCTAATTCCCTTCTATACATGGCAATATAGTAAAATTATCCATATTCCAAATTCATGTATATAGGTATGCATTATTCTTTCTCAGTTTGTATGCACAGTTGAAAAGAATTAACTAAATATGAAGTACAGAGAGGATCAATACTACACTAAAATAGAAAGAAAGTGCTAGTATTCTAGAATGGCAATTGGTTCTTTTCAGGTGAGGGAAAACTCGGTACATTTTGTGCACAAATGGCTAAAATGAGGACTGAGGAAAAGAAAGAGATCCCAAATGGAATTTCCCAGCAGGATAAAAACAATTACAAAGACAGATACAGTTAGAGAGCAAAGTACTTAGTAGTATGCCACTTGAAAATGGACACTTTCTCATTCCATTTATGTTGCACAAAATGTCTTATTAAACTAAACACAAATTCAAATCCCAAATCTCACTTCCTTCTTCATCCTGTTCAATTGATTTTTAAATGAGACAAATTGCTTATTTATACTGAATAAAGTCAAAAATTAGGATCAGGATCATTATTTATGGACTTAGTGCAACCACTATACTTTATTGAGATTAAAGAAACACTGATTTGCCAAAGGCTTCATCTGGACCAACCATTATTCTATTACAATATTGTATTTTCAAGTAGTAGTTTACTTGGTTGTAAATGGCAGATTAACCTCTAGGAAGCATCTAGCAAAGATTCCTATGCTATCAGGCAGTGTTCAAAAATTCCAATAAAATACATGTCTACGTGAACTATGGGTCCTATGTGTCTCTTCCATCAAAACAGCTAGGGAAATAACTGTGTAATGATGACTACAGGAGCAAGCCCAGGGTATTGATAAAACAATTCCACTGAGTTTGTAACTATGATGGAAGCAAGCTATAATCAAACACTTTAATTATAGCTCTACAATCCCCAGCCAACAGTAGGGTAGGCAAACCTAACTAAGATTTAATTCTAGCTGCCTCATCTTCCCCTCCCTCTCTTTGCTCCAGCTTTACTGATGGGTAGGACTATTCTTCCATGCAAGGAAAAGAGATAATGATCTGGGTGTGTGAGCATCAATTGGAGGACCACCTGGTTCCTTCCCAGGTACTTTAATCCATATACACAATCAATGGCCCCAGTAAATAACTTGGGAAGCATGTCTGTACTCATCTCTAAAACAAAACACCCCTTTCCTCACCACCCATCATCTGCAGAGGATGGACCCAGGCAGTTAAACCAGTCATCCACCCAAAGGGATGCACTAGGTAGCTCAGTGAGAAAAATAGTGAAAGCAAATCCCATATACAAGATAACTCCTTGAAAAAGAATGCATCACAAGTAGTCCTGTGGTTTTGTCACTCTCTATATTCTTAGGCAGTCCCACCACCAATGGGTCACTTCTCTGAATTTTCATTCAAGGCCCATGTGTGTTTGAATACCATTATTTTCCTGGGAAAGGGCTCTTTCCATGATTTCCTTCTTCCAAGCCTTTGACAAAATTTACCTCTAATGCTTTGAAAGTTTCTACTAAACTACAATTGTGCATTTCCTAATTTGTGAGCATATTTTATTGAATATGCTCTTCAGTTACATGTTTACAGGCCTTATTCCAAAATTTTTTAAAAAATCTACTAATATTGTCCCTATCACTATGAAACATAGTGGCTTTTTGGATCCCTATTACTTTTCTCCATTCCATCTGACATGCAAACCACAATTCTAAGTTTTTATTAGGATTTCTAGAAAGTTAACTGTATATATGGGCAATTTATAGTGCACATGGTATTATGGTTTAAATATTGGGTGTCCCCCAAAAGCTTATGTGTAAGTCAATGCAACAAAGTTTAAAAGTGAAATGATTGAATTATGAGAGTTAATCTAATCAGTGCATCAATCCCCTGATAGTGATTAACTGGATAGTAACTGTAGTAGTCAAGTAGGGTCTATTTGGAGGAAGTGAGCCATTGGGGACATGCCTTTGAAGTATATATTTTGTACATGGTGAGTGGAGACTTCCTCTGTTTCTTGGTGGTCATGTCCTGATCTACTTTCCTCTATCACATTCTTCTGCTATGATGTTGTGCCTCACCTCAGATCCTGAGGAATGGAGTCAGCCAAAATTTCAGATCCCTGAAATTTTGAGCCCCCCAATAAACTTTTCTTCCTCTAATTGTTCTTGTCAGGTCTTTTGGTAATAGCAGTGTAAAAGCTGACCAAAACACATGGTTAAAGAAAATCAAGCCAAACCAAAGAGCATTCATAGAAAGGTAAGTTTACTTCCAATAAGACTTTCCAGAAACTGTCCTAGGATTCCTTCAGATGGCCCCATTGAAAAAGCAACTAGAATCAATTCTTAAGCTCCCATTGTCCTATTTATTAGGTGTAGGGATTTATAGAATGGTAAAACAGAATTCCTGTTATCAAAAATCATGATTTCTGTGAAGGATTTTCAATTATCCATCTTTTCCCTAAAAATAATTAGCAATTGTTTTCTTTTTATTTTAAAAGTTAAACAGTTCATTATAAAAATTTTAGCCAATAGAGAGAGAAATGAGGTATTTTAGCCCAAAGGTTAAAAAAAAATTGTTAATTAAATTTTATTCCTTCATTTTTAACCACAATGCAGTTTTATCATCTGATTTTTCTCTCAATTGCATATATGGCTGCTTTTCCTGGTCAATACATATGGATCTCTATAATCCTGTCAATGTAATAGTTTCAGCACTCTGTCTATTAAAGATTTCTGAGCTCTTCAGTATGCCTTAGCCAGTTGGTTCCTAACTTGCAAAAATGATTTTGTTCTAAGGTTTGGAAACTTAAAAAATTGATAACATAGAAATAATAACCTCAAAGTCTAAACTTTAAAAAGTGATTTCCCCCAAGCTTTTTGTTTCTTTCAAAAGTGTTTCCAAAAAGAACTCTGATACATTACAAACCAAAGATACTAGAGGTTAGTTTAATCAAATTTAAACACCCATCTCCTGAAATACAGGGGATTGGAAGCGCATTTTCCTTCTCATTATAATTAAGTTGGAACCATCTCAAAGAAATTTTATATTTTACAAATATCAATGCCTTATAAGACAAAATTTTAGATCTCTGATTCAAAAGGAATACTAAGAATTTGAATAGTCATGTCATTATACCATGATTATGTACTTATTTTTAAGCTGAAAGTAGAACTTTTTTTTTTTCAACAATCAAAGCCATGTTTTCCCCCATGGAAATTTTACTGTAATTTGTAAATTGGTGTGCTTAATGATGGTACCAATTCTTTTTCACTTTAAATAGCTAGTGATTCATGAAATACAGCTGAGACCCTTCCCCCTTTTCTAGGCAGCATCTTCACTGTATAAAGGGAATATTATTTCAGGATCCTAGAACATGTGGGTTGAAATGTAATTTAAGGAACTATACTGTTTAGGACATATATGTACATTGCCCTAAAAAAGGTGAAGACTTGGATCACTAGGGCATCACCTCTGCAAGCAGAGACCATTGAGGCCTCACAGGAGAGATTCTCCACTTTGTCACTCTAAGTGTGATCTAGAGACCCACCAGCAATGCTGGCATTGTGTGGGAGCTTGTTAGAAATGCAGGATTCCAGGCCCACCCACACATACTGAATTAGGCTCTACAATTTGATATGATCCTTAGGTGACCCATAATACTCTAAAATGGAGATGCCCCTGAGAGCAACAAGTCACTCTTGGAGTCTGGATGACACCTGCCATGCTCATCTAATGGCAGGGAGAACTGGGCATCTTAAAAATCATCTTACTCAACCTCTGCCTGATCTTCAAATCTCCCTACAGTCTCATTGCCAAACGCTTATCTAGGCTCCACCTAAGTCTGTTCTAATGACAGAAAGTACACAGTCTCCCGTGGCAGCCCACAACTAGACAAGGGTTTTTGATAGAAAGCTGATGTTGTAGAAAAGCAAAGACATCACGATCTGGGTTCAAATTCTAGCTCTGGTATTTGATAATAACAAGTCTTCAGGCATAAAACATTCAATCAAAGTAAGGGTAATAATAATAATATCCAAATTATATGTTGGCTCTGGGCAGTGAATGAATTTGAAAGCTTTTAAAGCACCTGGCCTAGTGCCTAAGGCTTCCTCTCTCTCTACCTCTCCCCTTCTCAGACTGTGCTAAAATATAAGTCCCTAATTAATCCACTTGTCCTGAATATATGCCAAGACAAATCAGATAAGTGCATTCCCTTCTCTACATAACACATCTTTATATTTTTGAAGACAGCACCTCCTCCCTCTCCTTGTACTTGAAAAATGAATATTTGAAAATACAGGATCGGGCTATTTTTACATAACAGCCTGTTTCAGAATGAGAATATGTCCCCTTTTCCCTTTCTCTTTTATGTTTGTCCATCAGAGATATACCTAATTCTGTTTAGTTACAAAGTTCAAATTGGTCCTACATTAATACATCCCTTTAAAGAAGTAATGTTCATTTGATGAAGCAGGTAACCAATGTGAAGAGTGATTATACAATAAATGTATTATGCAAATTCCAGTGAACATTTTATGCACACTGGATAAAGAATCAAATTAAAGTCTCATAACCCTTGGAAAATTAAAGTTAGCAAGCACAGAGGTTGACTTGCCCTTGAACACAAAAACTGCTAAGGGCAGACATTCCCCCATCATTTCCACAAAACTCAACCATTTCTGAAGGTTTCAGATTAAAAAAAGAAATCCCTCAGGAGTCATAAAGATCAGCTATTTTTACAGGAATAATTTGGAGTCGCAATTTTAAAGTGTTATGAGTTGGAAGGAATTGGTGAACTTGTGTCATATTTTAATAAGCTAATATGCCAGGTAATCGGCCAGTTGAGAACACCAAAAATTGCCTTGGAAGAGGGTATGCAGAAAGGCGGGGAATGGTTTTTAAAGATGAGCACAGGAGGGCTAATTTACAGAGCTTGCCCTGTAACAACCAGAGTGGCAGTTATGCAATAGGCCAGTAGGCTCCTTCCATTTCCCTTCCCCTGATATAATAATGGAATCTAATAGTTGTCTTCTATTACACTGTCATGTCCACCTCTTTACAGCTTGCCAACATTGATTCAACCCCTGAACCGTCTACAGAGAAATAACGGACCATTAAGAAAGGTGATGTCAAGGGTCTGCGCAGCATTTACCTATTGGAGCACAGAGAATTCATCATCAGCATTACATCACATCAACAAGCAAGCACAGATATAAAGGTGGTAGGTTGAAAACCCCATTCTGCCTCCCGTTTTCACACCTGATCCAGAATGTGGGCTCCAGTGCCCTCATTTATCAGCTCCTAAAAATCAATTCCTTTTCCTGTTCAGCCTTTTTGGGAACTAGGTGGGGATATAAATATAAAAACATTGTTATTGATTTAACAAATGCTCAGCGAGGTCCTTTTAAGAATCCTGAGTTAGGTGCTATGGAAGGAGAAAAAGACAAATGAGACACATATTATCTCCTAAGAGGATATACAAGCCCAATAGAGAAATGGCCACTTCAACACATGACACCCATAAAGGCTTAATGCAGTGTGTGCTTGTCACAAAAACCTACAGAGTGTGGTAGAAAGAAAGTTGACTTCTGATTAATGTAGAGACAATGGAGATGAATATGAGCTTTCAAAACTTCCCCTTTCTTTTGTTTTTTCTCTTATTCTATAACTTTTTATCAACTTCATTACAGTGGAGTTGAAATAGTTATGTGTTCTGTGAAATAGAACAGGACACATAACAATGCCAAGCCATGGGTTGTTTAAATGTTGCACCCAACCTCATGCTGCTCTCCTGCTCCCTTCCTACCATGCTGCCTGGAGGCTGATGCATCTGCTGTTCCCTGCATGGCTGCTCACCTCCCACTGGCTCATTTCCTCCCTTGGCCTCCACCACCACCTGCTGCAAACATCCTTCAGTGTAGTGGCACAATCTGCATTATTCAATTTGCTCCTAAGTTTAGTGCATTTTACCCTGCATGCCTATAAATGGTGCCAAGATACTAGAGGACAAGATCATTTCTGTCCATTACTATGTTACTAGCATTTCCTACACTTCTATCAGGTCACCGAGATAACTTTAAAACTCATTCAGTTCTTGACAGTTCCTTACTTCTTTTCTTCTAAAATGCCCTTCTATTATAATGCCATTTAAGGAGAAATATAGCGTCCTGTAAATTTACAACATCTACTCTAAAACTATAATGCTGGCCTGATCTGTATTTATATAACTTGGGGTACAACAGGGAAAATATTTAAATTTGAGAGATGATGAATTTAAGTGAAAAGTATGTGGGGTTCATTATGCTAATCTTCAATACTTCAGGAGCTTTGAAATTTTCACAGTACAGTGGAGACATCAGAACATCATAATTATGTGTTTATTTCAAAATAAATAGGAGAGAATGGAGAGAGGGGGAGAGAGAGAAGAAAAGGGGGGGTAGGAGGAGGAGAAAGGGAGGGAGGCAGTGAGGGAGGGAAGGAAGAAGAGAGGAAGACCTGAAAAATGTTGGATGCAAAAGTCACCATAATTAGCCAGGTGTGGTGGCACAAGCCTGTAATCCCAGCACTTAGGGAGGCTGAGACAGGAGAATCGCGAGTTCAATGCCAGCCTAGCAAGAGCGAGGTTCAAAGCAACTCACTGAGACCCTGTCTCTACATAAAACACAAAATAGGGCTGGAGATGTGGCTCAGTAGTTGAGTGCCCCTGAGTTCAATCTCCAGTACAAAAAAAAAAAAAGTCACTGTAATTAAAAAGATAGTATAGTCATATGCCACATAATGACATTTTGGTGAATGACTGACATATATATGATGGCAATCCCCTCAGAGTATTAATAGAGTCTAGGTGTGTAATAGGCTACTAGGCTTGTGTAAATGCACTATATAATATTCAGACAACACAATGAAATCACCTGAGGATGTATTTTGCCAAATATAGCCAATGCATAACTAAAGTTATTATTGCAGGAAGGTAGAATTTTGTCATATGTGCACTGAAAACATGGATGTCAAATGTTATGATGTTGGCTTTGGCTTTCTCTCTTTCTTTTCTTTTCTTTTCTTTTTTTTTTTGGTAGTTTAAGTTTTATGTTACAGGATTTAAGGTGAAGTTAGCACAGTGTGGTTTTCAGATCTGGGGCCTGCTCGTTGCTTACCTAGTTTATTGTGACTTAACAAAGGGTCAGGGACAATATTGCTCAGCAGAAGAAAAAAAAATGAGGTGATGGCTCATCCTGAAAGGACAAAAGAAAAAAAAAGAGAAAGAAACTCCAAGATCACAAGGAAGGACTGTTTAGAGAATGCCAGGACTCTAGTGAAATGGGATAACTGCAGAGGTAGTGAAATCATTGTTTTCAAGTCCTGCCCTTAGAAACATGACCTTGGAAATGTTTGCAAACACACAAAAATGCACATAGAGGCACAAGCCAGAAATTTTCTTCTGACATATTTATATCACGTTAATAACTTAATCCCCGGATGGTCCTGAAAAACTCTCCTCTCCACTGTGCACAAAGATCGTTAAACCATTTAACAGGTACAATATACAAGATACATACAATTTTGGAACACAACTTAAGTTTGCTCCTCCATGCTGCTGGTGAAGGAAGAATAAACTTCCCCTCTTGTTCATTTTATATCAGTTTCTTCTGTGGATGAACAGGAAGCCTGGCATTCCCTCTGGGCATGAATTACACATGGAAACAACAACAACAAAGATTGCTCCAAGAAAGCCTGCTTTCTGTCCTTATGAGGAAGAAAAGTATTGAAAAACACAGGGCTCAAGGAAACTCCTGCCGCCTAAAGCATCCTACTCTAGAAGCAAACCAGCATGAGTTTCAGAATAACATCAGATATTCTGACACTGATTTTTTTTTTAAATATTTTTTTAGTTGTAAATGGACACAATGTTTTTATTTTATTGCTTTGTATGTGGTGCTGGGGATCGAACCCAGGGCCTCACGCATGCGAGGCAAGCACTCTACCACTGAGCTACAGTCCCAGCCCCCTGACATTGATTTTTAAAGACACTCTTCTTTTCTTGGAAATGATAGAACTGACTTGTGTCTAGCTCCAAAGCATGGCATTATCTCTCAAGAATCCAACTTGCTGAGCTACCGCTTCATCAGGCGGCACTGTAGCCTGAAGCAGTGAAGAGTCTGGGCAGCAATCTTCCAGGTCTTCCCCTAGCCAGGTTCTGCAGGGAGATGAAGCTTCCTGGTTTCAAGTAGACAAAATACTCTAGCACCCAAAGTACACATTCCAAACTTACATAACAATAAAACTGAAAGCTACGTACTCTCTATATAAGAAAGTATAACCCTGTGGTTATATTTTTTGTAGACTATCTCACTAAATCTTACAACACTTTATAAGTATTATTACTTTCATTTTGTATATATTGTTACCTAGTCTCAGGGAGTTAAATTTTTATTACAATACAGATGAGTTGCATAAGCAATGTGGAGTTACGTAGCTGTGCTTCTGAGTATAATACAAATTTACACATATATATGTAAATTATATATGACAAATATATGTAAGTTATATTTGACAAATGCAAATTAAGGAACTTTGCTTTAGAAATGTGCTTCAATTTTTAAAAAATATGAAATAAACAAGAAAAATTTTTAAAAATATTATCTATATTATCCAGAAGATAACTGGTACAATTTAAACCCTCAATAAATTGCAATGGAGTAATAAAGTACAAATATGATATTAAAACATCTGATAGTTGGTATTAGGGACTCCTCCCTGAGGGAGTAAAGATTAAATATATAAGAATTTCCATATTGATATATTCTGGCTGGAGATTCAGATAAGTGCAAAATCACTACAATGCCCTAAACCATTTGCAGAAGTGTCTGGAATATGGCACATACTCATTGTTGAATATATGAATTAACCAACCCAGGTTGGTTACCAGTCATTGAAAATGGGATAAAGCATGAACTGAGAATGCTATGATGGTGTTTTGTCAAATCACATGTATCCTTCCTTTCCTACATCCTTTAAAGTAACAGAAATCATCCTGGTTCAGATGTATTAGATGACAGCGTTCTTGCTGGTAGTTCTGTTGATTACTTTCCAGGAAGACCGATGACAGTCAGGTAGAAGAAAGATGATGAATGGTAGACAAGGCAATCCTCTACAATGCTCTGCTTTCCAAACATGCATCTGAATATTATTTCAGAAGAAAGGAGCACAGAAAACCTGATCTTGCATTCTATACCAGCTCAAAGTGTGAAATAAATGACCTCATAAAACCCTTGACTTTTTGACTCTTCTTTTTCTTCTTCTAAGAATTTCTTCCAAAAATCCCCCCTACACATCAATTCTTTAAGTGACACTTTTAAGAGGAAAATACAAATGAAACTATTTTGGTGTGTTGTTGATGTGTCAAGAGTGCCTTCCTCTAAAGGAATTATATTTCTAACATGCAATGGTTTTGATTAAAGATTGATCTGGGATTATGCTCCAAAGCTTTCTATGCTTATGATGGATACGAATGGGTTGAAGGAGCATGGAGTTGAGCTGGGAGGTGTGAATGTGGAAAAAATTTTGGATAATGTCCTTATGCAATAGCAGACTCTCCATGAAGGCAATTACCAACTCAAGGTAAACCCTTAAATGTTCTAACAATGTTATACCCAAGCAATGTTATACCAAGTAGAATAAAGGGTGGGTTGGAGGGAAATATCAACTGTTCCTGGGTTGTATGGAGGGCAAGAGAGCAAGTGGTTGAGGTGAGCTTCTGGAACATTCCCAGGGTTGGTGTCTTCCAACACAGGTGACTGTGGCATCCACATCATAGATTCTTCCTTTAGAGCAGGTTGACTCTGCCCAGAGAAGAACTGGCCTGCAGATGTGATCCTTTTGGCTCACACTATTTGAAGTTTTTGTATTTATTTAATTCTTTTCAACATATTTTCAACTATGAGACATTTCTGATAAGAATCAGGTTTTCAGCTACTCATTAATAAAATTGGGCAGAAGTGAAAATGGTGAAAACTCATTGATTGTCACTATTTTCACAACAGAAAATAGCAGAAGGAGGCCACTGTGATGTTCGGTTTGCTCAGGATTGCCATGGTGCCCATCAGGCTACACATACTTTCATTTCTTTCCTGGAATACTCCTGGCCAGTGAAAACAAACAAAAGTCATTCAACAAGTTGGATTTCTAATATTTGAAGGCCAGCAGCTCTGAAAATTGAGAATGAGAATGCTACAGTTCAGTAACTGAGTCATGTTCAGCAAGAAAAGCAGTTTTACACATCCCCCTTCTTTATTATCAGTTAATATTATTCTATCTCATGAAATACACCAGTACATTTTCTAAGAATATGTATATGTAGATGTCGGCTTCTTGCCTCAATATATGTCATTGTTTGACAAACAACCAGCAGAGAACTCTGGGTAAGCACGTGAAATAAAGATAAAAGGTTTGACATCAGATATTGATTATTAACCCCTCCTGTACCTCTGTTTTCTCTTTGGTAACATGGGAGATAACTATAGTACCAACTGAACAATCCATCTGACTATTTTTGAAGGTTAAATAAGAAAGTGAATGTGCTAATGGTTTGGGTAAGTATTTGCCAAAGGCCCACATGTTAAATGTTTGGTAGCCAGTCCATGGTACTATCAAGAGATGGTAAAAATTTTGAAGAGTGGTAAAAACTAGTGAGACATATTAGGTCATTGGAAGCATGTCCTCAGAGATAGTGGGAACCCTACCTTTTCCTATCTTTCTTTCATGTTTCTTTTGTTAGGTGAACAGTTTTTCCATGTACTCCCACCACAGTGTACTGCCTCACCACAGACTCAAAGTTATGGGGCCAATCAATCATAGACTGAAACCTCTGAAACCATGAACCAAAATAAACTTTTCTCTTTTTAAGCAGATGATCTCAGGTATTTGGTTACAGTAATGGAAAGCTAAGGCAAAATGTAAATCACTTAGAATGGAGCTAGGCACATTGTTATCCATCATAACTACAAAATAAGCAATGTTAGTTTATCTATTAGAAAAGACCTCAAATGCTTTTCATTCCAATATATTTAAATTATCTTTTTAATTACAAAAAGACATGGCCCACAGAAGAGTTGTATGGCTGCCTGTATTGCCTTCAAGCTACAAAGACCAGTATTGAAACATAATAAGTAGATAGCTATGGTTAATTCCACTCTATTTTCTTATAATTCATTGAGTGATCTGATCTTCACGTAAATGAAACTTGACTATATTTCACTTTCTATGTTTATTAAAGAGAGTTAATAATGTTTTTAAAGGGATCTGATTTTTTAAATGGCATTGCATATTAAACCATTTGGTTCATCACAGGGAAAAATGTATTCATTAAAGGGAAGTGTTTGTACTCATAAAACAGTTTAAAAATATAGTTCATATAATAAAATGACCACCTTTAATTCTAGCAATTTCTTGAGGCTTCTCTTTCAAAATCACAACATTATTTAATTCTGTCATGTTTCTGAACAAATTTCTTTATTTGTGTACTAGCTATATGTTCGGTGTTGGGAGGAAAGCACTCTGTAATCTTCATATGAAAAGAACAGAATTTAAGTTATTTTAGTGAATTTTCTATTATTTCAGAGACTTCTGTTTCTATGGTCATCTTTGGTGGGGGGGGGGTGTGCATGTGTGTGTGTACGTGCACACATGTGAGTCATGTGTGCTGGGAATCACACTGTTTATATATAAGAGCATTCCATACTATTTGTGTTGCTAAGCTACCATGTATTTCAAAACATTTTAAAAAATATTTTTAGATAACTCATATAGTTGTAAAACATACAGAGCCACAAGAAATCTCATGATCTGAAGTAGTAATAGAATGGAATGTAGCCATTTTACAGTGGGAAAAAAGATTCTTTGGCAGAGAAAATAATTAATTATAAAATTCCAGATGGGCTCTTATTTTTGGCATGTGATATTTGTTTGGAAATATGGTATTATCAACTTTCAAAATAGCAGGAAACTCCATCTGGTATTTGTACATTTCTGTGAGAGGATGCTTGGATTCTCCATTGTCGCTTTTACCCATGTTGAATGAAATGATCACTGTTGGTTAAATTTAAACAATGAATCTTGTAGATACACAATCATCTATGACAAGTAATTTTTAAAATGTTGAAGGCTAGGATAAGTGAAGAAGCAATGAACTCATAATGGGTTGAGATTGGATTATATAAAATAAAAGACCTTTGCATCTCCCAGAGTGCCTTGAATCCAGAAACCATCTCAGAAAGCTGGTTTAGTTGAAGAGTTGAGGGAATGGGTAGTGTAAGCACATCTAAATAAAAATGCTAATGGAGCTTGAAAGGAGGCTCTTGGCTTAAGCTTATTGGTAGGAAAAATATTAATGAATAAATGTTCAATATATTTAGCCAATGCCTCATTGATTTATTGAATTCATTTATTCATTTATCCACTCAATAAATGCCAAAAGGTGGTTAATTTCACTAGATGAACAAATTATTATTACAGAACATTAATAAATGATCTACATGGTTCTGTGGAGAAGTAAGTTTGGATGATGCTAGAAGAAGCAACATTAATTTTTTTTCTTTAACTTTGAGGTATTTCAGAGTCTTTAAAATACTAGCATGCATAGTCAACTTTTAATGAATGACAGAGAAGGCAATGAATATTTCCATTGTTTGACAATGGAATTCACAGTTGGCAAATGCTTAATGACATGGACTGGTAGGAGTCTTTCCAAAGAGACAACATTTGAGCTGGATCTTTTGAAATTTTTACAGTCTTTTCTCATTATAAAAATAATGAATGAACTTTTAAAAAATCACAGAAAGGGTATAAAGATGAAAATAAAATTTAAATATAAGTACATGGTCTAGTAACAATCACTATTAACAAATTTTTTGACAGTCTTTGACATCTCTTTCATTTTTTACTGCTTCTCTTTGTAAAAAATGTGATGTGTGAAATTTTATATGCTGATTTATCTGTGTAATATTGTGATATTTTAAATTATTTGAAACACTTAATAATCTTCAAAATATTATTTCAGACCCTATAGTTAAGTAGTCATACCCCTACAGTAGAATGTTTCTTTTCTTTTTCCTCCCAAACTTTTAAAAATGTAAATCAATAGTTTGTGTGGGGTTCACAGAGCTGCTATATCACCATCACCTGAGAACTTCCTGGAAATGCAAATTTTGGGGACGACTTCTAGACCTTCTGAATTACCTCTAGACCTTTTGAATTGGAAGGTCCTGAGCTAGAGCCTAGTGTATAAATAAATGCAATATTTATATTTTTTCATAAATGTTCCTATTTAATTGTAATGGTGAATTACCTTCAATTCCATACACACATCATTTTAGGTTCTAACAATTTACACTGATTTCTTTTCTGTACCTATCTGCTAGACCTATACTAGGAGCTTAATATTTGTTGAACGAATGAAAGCATCTATAAATTAGCTCCGTCATACTTTGAAGTCACAAATTCTTCTGTGGGATCAAATTCATCTCAATTGCTTTGTAGATGAAGTGTATTTTTTTCCCTCTAGATGCTTATCAGTTTTTGTCCTTAAAATTTTAAAATAGCACCAGGATATATATCTAATTGTCTTTTAAATAATTTTGCCCAGATCACGGTCTGTCTCTGTAATCAGCATTTCTACTCCCCAACCCATTCCTTCTCAATCCTCCAGATAAGTTTCTTTATGTCTTTGTTTACTATTTCTATTCCAGTGATTCTAGTTTCCTTCTAGAAATTTGTAATTCCTAATCAGCATGGCCTTCATTTATGCTGTGCATCTTATAATATCACTTTCTTCTGTTTTTATCCACATGCTCAATGGAATGTGTGTGTGTGTGTGTGTGTGTGTGTGTGTGGAGGGATTGACTCAAAAATCATTTTAATTTCAAAATTGTTCTGGTCGCCTTGTGCACCTCCGTTATCTTGCCAAGAGCTCGTTTCATCACAGCTTGCTGCCTTGGTCTCACATCCTGTCTTTTTTTCATCTCATCCTGTTGTCCCTTCATCTCAGCTTGTTCTATTTTGTGGCTTTCTTTTCCTGTTTGCCAAAAGCAATGTCTTCTTAAATCAGATTAAGTATGATAAACAGTCTTCTAAATTTTCTTTGGTTCCTGTTATAAATAATGTTCAGAGGTCTACTCTGCCTCCTGTCTTCGGGGTGTTGTTCCATTTCATTTAAGGTCATTGGATGGATTTTACAGGCTATGTTTATTGCCATTTATTGAATATTAGGAGAAAATGACTGTACTTGATGCTTATAGTTAGTTAGTGAATTTTCTTTGACTCTCTGCTATTCTCTAAATATCATATCTATAACAAAACAACAGCTAGATAAGTTCTAGGGTCCAATGGTCACACTGTGTAGATATCTCAGATAGAAATTGGTTCTTCTACTCCTCTGGTGTGCATGTCTCTAAACCAAACACATTAAAATCTTCAGTTTCCAATATGTTCTTTCCCCAGGTCTATTTTTTTCTATCTTCCTACTTTAGTATCTTAATTGTAGGAACTGGGGCTCTAGCCAGAGCTTGGGCTCAGCAGCTTTGAAACTACATCATGAAATTGCATTCATTGTCTGGGTGGAGAAAGAATGAAATAAGTAGAGATGGGCAATACATCTTGGCTCCTTTGAAAAACAACATCCACACAGTGGTTTTGCTTCCTTTTCCTATGAACCCTAGTTACAGTATCTGCATGTCATTTTAGTTTTGGAGGAAGGTTCTGTTTTATTATGCTTATCCCTCTGAGATTGCACATACAGAAATTTAGAAGATGTACTAACTCAGAATATATCTCCAAAGGGTGAAGTACAGGAAAGATATATTAAACAACATCACTGTCTCAGGCTTCCCTAGGAACGTACTCCAGGACAAGGGCTGATAGGAAGGCTGTTTATTAAGGAAATGTGCTCAGGAGCACGTGTTTTAGAAGGACAGAAGTGGGCAAAGGAGAAGCAGCCAAGCAAGGGTGTGATTTTCAGACCAAGTGTCATGAAGGGTGGCTTCAGCCTAACTTCTCAGGGCAACTATAGTGCATATGTCACATCTCAAGAGTTTGCCACAGCCCAAGAAAGGGAGGTAGGCTGTCATTTTCAGGCAGTGGAAAGTCACTGAGTATGAGCCACTGCTGGGGAAGAGGGAGGCTCCTATAAGCTTCCAGGCAGTTTTGCCACTGTTCTTGGAGTAAAGCAACTCCAATTAGCCTAAGGATCCCTGGGGAAGGAGTCATGGGTGTCAGAGGTTGGACACCAAAACCCACCCAGGTCTAGGGAGGAGCTCACAGAACAGATACAGGGATTCAAGAGGAACTGGGCAGAGCACTATAACTTTGCCCTCTAAAAATCTTACCTACTCTAGTCTACTCCCTACCTCTATACCAATCCAGCCCCTCTGGCGGCACGAAAAGCTACCAACAGAAAGCTAACTCTCACCTCCACCTATCAAGTAAAGTTGCATTAATTAAAATGTGATGCTGAGATGTAATGTCCTCTTAAAGCAAAAGACATTTTACCTGGCTATAAGTTTATTCCCTAAGCTTATCATCACTGACAGACTACTTAGGACTGTGGCAGTATAACAGAATACATATTTTGAAATCGTTAATGTAGTCAATCACTTTCAACATGTCTTTAAATTAAAACATTTTTACAAATGACATATTTCAAATGTAATCTGGCTTTAGCTTTTTTATTTTTTATCAAGTACTTGATTTTGCTATAGTAGATAATAAGTCACTATTACTGCATTTGCTGTGAAGAAAGGTTTAAAAATATGCGTTCTATTATACAGACCATTTTTGTTGAAGCAGTGGTTGACCCACAGGCATGAAACCTAAGTAATGGAGGAATGAGAGCATGGTGCCATGGCATGTGCTTCATTGTTGGCAGCCCACAGAGTTATGGGACCTGGGGAAGATAAATCCCACCTTAGGAGTAACAGTGCTAAAATGCAAAATGACATGTCAGGGCTCTTGAGACCTCACAGAAGTGAGAATGCAAACTCTGCAACTGCAGTAAGCCACATTAAAGAGTGCAAGGCATTCTAATTCCTCCCAATCCCCAAGCAGCCAGGCCCCTTGGCCTTCATCTCAATCCATTTGTGACTGGATTTCTGGATTTGGACTTGGCTTCTCCATTTTGAGAGCAAGGGGAAGACATAAGGGAACAGAGCTGATCTATTGAAGAGGGGAGGTGGGGTAAAGGTCATTTAGATAGCCCACGTATTCTCATCTGTAGATTGTCACTAGGTGCAGAACATCAGTGTTTGATTCATGCCTCTAAAGCACTGGCTTGTAATCACCAAATCTATGTCCTATTCACTGCTAGCCTGATAACTCAAGGTCAAGGATTAAGGTGAATTCAGCTGATTCTCCATGTAGCATAAGAAAGTTCTCAATTTGTATTTGTGGAACAAATGGAGAATTTTAAATGGGTCTTCATCTTTATCATAAGTAGCACCAGGGCCTAATACCTGGTTGAGGTGATTATGTACTCATGAATTATGAGTGAATGAAGAACAAAAAAATGAGAGAATAAGTTAATAATCTTTCCTTGAATGAATACAATACCTTTCTAACTGGGATTTGATTCTCTTATCTATTTCCTCAACCAATACATACTTTATATTAATGCCACAGATCTTCCTCTGAAGAATTAGTGTAATTATGGCACTCTTCAGCTTAACACTATCTTTTTACTTACAGAGAAATCCAAACTCTTTAATAGGGAGGTCAAGTTCCTGGAATCTATGATTCTAAATGACCTTACCCATCATCTCTTTACCTCCAACAAAGCAGTGGTACTAAATGACTCATAGCTCCCCATATCTGGGACTTGCTTTTACATCCCATTTTCTTCCTTCCTTCCTCCTTCCCTCCCTGTCTTTCTCTCTCTCTCTCTTCCTGTCTCCTTCCTTGCCTTCCTCCCCACCTTTTCTCTTTCTTTCTTTCACCAGGGATTGAACTTGGGAGCACTTTACCATTGAGCTACATCCCCAGCCCATTTTTACTTTTATTTTGAGACAGGGTTTCACTAAGTTTCACTGAGGCTGAATTTGCGATCCTCCTGCCTCAGCCTCTCCAGCCACTGGAATTATAGGTGTGCACCACAGCTATATCCCATTTTCTTTGTTGTTACTTTCTTTTGCCCAAAAAGGGTTCCCTTGTTCAGATTTTATTCATTCTGCAAAGTCTAGCTTGAAATCCTCATTCTGTGTGAAGTCTTTCCCCTACCTAATTAGCAATACAGCTCCCATTCCAGCTCCACCTTCAAACTGCTCCTGTTATTGGCTACTTAGAGGACCACATCTCACTTTTACTCACAAGTATTTTGAGACACAGACTGAGTCTTATCATTATTATGTCTACCCTTTGATACAAGCGAGCTTGTATACTACTACTTGTATACTACTTTGATACTACTACTAACTTGCTAAATTCAGAATCATAAAATTTTCTGTATAATCTGATGAAGAAAACTGGAAGAGAATTGAAAATCAGTGGTACTCCCCATTACACTTCATCTCAAATCCCTGCCTTGTAACCTCTTCCCAGGAAACTTCAACTCAGACAGCATTTATAAATGAATCTGCCTAAAATCTCAAATGTAGGAAATAGTAAGATACAGAATACCTTTGTTTTTTTTGTTTGTTTGTTTGGTTTGGTTTGGTTTTGGTTTTGTTGTTGTTGTTTTTTTTTTTTTTTTTTTTTTTTTTTTTTTTTTTTTTTTTTTTTTTTTTTTTTTTTTTTTTTTTTTTTTTTTTTTTTTTTTGGTGAGGTAAGCCTTAGTAACTTGGGAATAAAAGTAATATTCTTTCACATTCTAAGAACTTCTGTGCAAGGCATTTTACAGGTGTTAATGTATTTAATATTCATAACAACCCTAGGAGGCTAATGTCATTCCCTATTAGCCCCAGTTGTTGATGAAAAATTGAGCCTTAGAATAGTAAGCTAACCTACCCAAGATTTCACAGTGGTTGAGCAAAATTTGGAATTCATGGAATTGATAGAAGCACTGAGCTTCTGTCATCTACCATCCTCTGTAGAACATAGGGTCCTAAGTAATTGAACATGCAAAGAGAACACATATATTTTGCATTTCCATTTGATGTCATGACCTCTTGAGAATTAACAAAACCCTTCAGTTCTGAGGTGTTGAGCATTGAGATTGTATTTCTTTTCTTCAGTCGATAGGCAATAAAAGTTTGAAGGAAAGAAAGTTTAAAGAAAAAGCATCGGAAAAACAGTGCAGCTATTCACTTTTTGCTGAGAGATGACAACCGATGCATTTTATTACCAATTAACTTTATTCTCAATGTGCTTTAAAGAGAAATAAAACACTTCCTCTGCGTACTTCTGGGATTACAAAAATCAAATGAAACGGAAGACCAGGCCATGCTCAGAGTCATGCTGCAGGAAAGATTCTAGAGTACAAAGACTGTTTTCATTAAAGATATGCATTTTTTAAATTCATACCCTGACTGTGGATGAACAGTTCAGAAAAAGAGAGTGCGGCAACTTAGCAGACCTTAGAGTAAAACTCATGGAACATTAAAATCAAGCTGCTTCCAAAAATAAAAATGGGGAACACTCAGCTAACATGGCCCAAGTATTAAGTGGACTTCTAAGGAGACTTGCTCACCAACTGCCCGGCAAAAAAAAAAAAAAAATATTCCTTTCACCGCCAAAGCAATTGTGCTATGCCAAGAGACTTTCAGTTTCAATCTCCATCCTCAGAACTTTATCAATTAACCCATGAAATGGTCTCCCAATGAAAATTTGGCATTTAAACCTAGGAGCAAATTTATCAGGTAGGATTTCATTTTTCTAACCTCCTGTGGCCTTGAACAATTTTATTTTGTGGATAGCACAATTTTACCTCATTAAAACAAACCAAAGCATACTATAGTGACATGGCCACATCAATGTTTATAGCAGTTCAATTCACAGTAGCTAAGCTATGAAACCAACCTAGGTACTCTTCAACAGAAGAATGGATAAAGAAAATGTGGTTTATATACCCAATGGAATATTAGCCATACAGAATGAAATTGTGGCATTTGCCTTTAAATAGATGCAACTGGAGACTATCACGCATGCTAAGTGAAATAAATCAATCCCAAAAAACAAAAGTCCAAATGTTCCCTCTGATACGTGGATGCTGACACACAATAAATAGGGGTGGGGGGGACAGAAGTTCATCGGATTAGAAAAAGGGTAATGAAGGGAAAGGAAGGAGGATGGGAATAGAAAAGACAGAAGAATGAATTGGACACAAGTTTCCTATGTTCTTATATGAATACATGACCAGTATGTCTCCACATCATGTACAAGAAGAAGAATGGGAAGTTATACTCCATGTGTGTATAATATGTCAAAATACACTCTATTGTCATATATATCTAAAAAGAACAAATTATTTAAAAAAAGTAAAAAGCATTTGGGGTCAGCAGGTGTGGAATCTGTAGCAATGAATGGAATCCAAGCTTTCCAAGTTTTTTTCCAGGAGCAAAGAGCCTAGGTCCCTATGATAAAGTGATATTTGTGATGAGACTTCATTTTCTATTGATCTACTGAATGTTTTCAGGAAAAAAAAAGTACATTTGGATACTTCTTGACATTTAATTTGTCAGATTATATTTTAAATATTGACAAAGTTAAAGGTGTTTTTTTTTTCCCCATATCTCCCATATCTATCATCTTGTTTCAGTAAGGACCAGACATAATTCTTGCCACAAAACTCCACTTATGAGTTGCTGAATTTACAACAAACATGTAAAACCTTAAATAGGATAGAACCTGATTATTTCCATTATCCCTATAGTATCTTCATTATTTTTAAAGCATCTGTACAAAACTTTCAGGAACTTTAGATTTTCTAATGCAACAAGATCCATCCTTGTTCTTAGGGTTGGAAGCATAAACTAATTTTGGAAATTACCACCTAATTTTGTTATGTGTTGTTATTATCTTGACACATTCATCTGCCATCTACAATCTTCTTTCCCAATTTTCCTGATCATCTTTGTAGAATAAATGTTAAACTAAAGTTAAATCCTCTTTTTAATAGGGAAAAAAAGATGATGGACAGATTTCAAAGTTTTCTATGCTAATCAAAACATGATCGGAATGATGCTAACTTCATCTCTAGGCTCTGGCTTTCTTACATGCATAGTAATGTATATGCTATTTTCCCAGGACGTGTCCTTTTACTTTCTCCACCCCTGCCTGTCCAGCAAGTCTTTCCTTCTATTATGGTATGGATATGAGGTATCTCCTAAGCTCTCATGTGAGACAATGCAAGGTTTGGAGGAGAAATGATTGGGCTATAGCCTTAACCTAATCAGTCAATCTACCCTGCAATGAGATTAACTGGCAGCTGGAGGCAGATGGGGCGTGGCTATGGAGTATATATTTGAATCTGGCCAGTGAAGTGTCTCTCTGCTTCTGATCACCATGTGAGCTGCTTCCCTCTGCTATATTCTTCTGCCATAATAATGTGCCTCATGTTGAGCCCTGAGGAATGGAGCCTGCTGTCTATGGATTGAGACCTCTGAAACTGTGAGCCTGTAAACTTTTCCTCCTTTACAGTTGTTCAGATTGGGTTCATTAGTCATAGCAGTAAAGAAATTGACTAAAACACCTTCCATCTCCACTGTAATACTTACAGGGAGACTGTCCTTGCCATAATACTTCCAGAATTCTCTACTGCCAAGAAATCTTTCTCTTGCCTTTACTGATATGCACGTATCACAGGGTGAAGGTAACAGAGACCTCAGTGGTCACCAAGTGTCCATGATCTTCCCTCCACTTCCAGTCTCTATTGCAGTTAAACTGAGGTTTTTTTAATTAGTTCTGTCCACAACCCTGAGCAAGAGTGATGTGTGTTGCTTCAAGAACAAAAGAAAAATGCCACTGGTACTTTCCGTGTCTTTCTTTCTCCTAGCTGTTGTAGCCTTGGAAGACACTTATTTAAATGTGTAGGGTTGCCAGATAAACCTGAATTTCACATAAACAGCAAATCACTGTTAGTACAAGTATGTCCCAAATATTGCATAGGACATATTTATACTAAATATTTTTACTACACAAAATTTTCATGCAATTAAACCATAATACTCTATACTATACTATTATACCATAATATATGATAATAATATACTTTAATACTATATAATATTTCCCACTATGCTAAATTAGCATACTATCACACTATCTATATACTGAAACTTATTATTAAAATATTATTTTAGAATTCTTTTTGTCTAAAATATTAAATTTTAAATTGGTCCAAATGTTAGATGGGACATATTTATACTAAAAATATTGAGTATGCTTGAAATTCAAATTTAATTGAGCATTCTGTATTTTATATTTTAACTCTATGAAACTCTGTGAAATGTAACATCTCAAAGTAGAGAGGACCTCCATCTCTCATTTACCAGATGAAAGGGTGTCTGCTGTGGGGGTGAATAAATCAATGATTTTTTAGCTTAATTTTTTTGAGATTACTGAAATATTGTTTTGCAAAGTCTACACTACCCTGACTTACTCAGAGATCAGATGTTTGAGAGCTTCAACGGTCAGAGTGGATACTTTAATTTTACACTGGAACAAAAAGGGGGGTGTGAATGAGGTGGGGGTGAGAAGGGACACCACCAGAGCTTATTGGTTTTATTTTTTGTTCGGATGGTGTGTGTGTTTATGACAAAGAATAAAAGAACAAGGACAAGCACAGGATAAGGAATAGTATAGGATACGTGGCCATCAGTCAGGGCACTTGTTTATTGGGTCAGGTAAAGTTAGAAATAGGATTTAATTATCTGAAGTACAAGAGCCATATATAGGGCTGGGATTGTAGCTCAGTGGTAGAGCACTTGCCTCGCATGCGTGAGGCCCTGGGTTCGATCCTCAGCACCACGTACAAAGCAATAAAATAAAGACATTGTGTCCATCTACAACTAAAAAATAAAATATTAAAAAAAAAAGAGCCATATATATTAGTTTCCTTCCTCCCTCTCTCCCTCCCTCCCTCCTTCTCTTCCTCCCTTTCTCTCTCTTTCTCTTTTCTTTCCTTTCCTTTCCCCTTCCCTTTCTTCCTTCTTTTTTCTCTCCCTTTCTTTTCCTTCCTTCCTTTTCTTTTCTCCTTTCCCCTTCCTTCCCTTCCCTTCCTTCCTTTCTTCCCTTCTTGCTTGCTTGCTTTTTGCATCGTGGCTTTAGAGTAGCTGCCAGACTTAGTAATCATTTCATACTTTCCTGCTAGCTTGAAACAGTTTTCCCCCATAAAGTTTTAAGAGTTTAGTCCAATTATATTCTTTTTCTTTGACTTTTCTTTAAACCTTAAGTGGTCAAGAGTAGAGAACCCAAAGCAGTCTTTTGCCCTAGTTCTCCTGTTTCTGTTAATCAGGAGCCAAAATATTCTTTGTCCCTAACCAAAGTAGATATCATTGAAATAAACCAAATAGGTACAGATACTGGCAAAGGGAAAGGAAGAACTAGGAAAAGATTAAGAGAAGGAAAATATAAAGGGAATAAGGAAAGCAAGACTTACAGAAGATTCACATATGGATAAGGGGGCGAGACAGAAAACAAGTGGGGGTCAAAAGGAGAGATTGGGATTTTTATTAGTCTTACTTTTTCCTTACCATTCATTTGGTGATTTTATTTCTTTCTTTTTTTCTTTTCTTTCTTTCTTTTTTTTTTTTTTTGTGGTTCAAGAGGAAAGAGTTGCTCAAATTTGAAATTGCTTTTTCTCTCTTTCAGCAATTTTTAAGAATTTTTAAGTATAAGTGTTAGGGCTGCTATGAAAAGAACAACATATTTTGGTTGAGGTTCTCCATTTTAATAAATACCTGATATTCTAGATCATGGCACCTTGTCTTCACAGCATTATTGCTGGTAGAAACATTGGGTAAAGAGTATGCTTTGCAAATGAAAATTTTCTTCCCCTTTGAGAAGTGGGTATAGAATGCGGAGATGGACGTTGAGGTCTGGGAGAGGTTACCTGTATGGGGAAGCCTAGAGCTTAATATTAGGTGGCCGCTTTGGAAACTAATAGATTTCATCTGATGTGAGTTTAGAGAGACATGATGGCACTTCTGACCTGATATAGTTTTTCTTATAGAGTTTTAGTATACTATATAAATAAAAATTCCTACCTATATTCTTCATGACCTTCTTATAGATTCTTCCCCTAAGAAAACTTTAAATCTACAAACTAACTTAAAAAGCAACCATGAGTTAAGTGTGATGTGACTTCACTTTTAGAAGATCTATATAAATACTCTCCAAATGGACTTAAGGAAATGGCAAATGGATCCTTGAAAGATTCTAATAGTTTTTGCTTTTGTTTTCCTTTAAAGCTTATACAGTCATTTTATGTATTGTAATTTTATCAGCGAAGCTTTTAAATTAAAAACAAAAAAGAATGCCTCAGTAATGATGAAAATTTAAATATGGATACTACTACCATGGGTTGGGCAGTTCTGTGTTTTTCTTCCTTTATTGGCTAACAGAACTTTTAATAATAAGGGGTGATTTTCTTTTTTTTTTTTTCGTTGTTTGGTACTGGAGATTGAACTCAGGGGCACTCTACCACTGAGCCACATCCCCAGCCCTATTTTGTGTTTTGTGCTGAGACAGGGTCTCACTGAGTTGCATAGCGCCTCACCCTTGCCGAGGCTGGCTTTGAACTCACGATTCTCCTATCTCAGCCTCCCTAAGTGCTGGGATTACAGGCTTGCACCACCACACCCAGCTCAAGGGGTGATTTTATTTTCTAATGGCTGATGAAATGGCTGATGGGAGAGGAACTTGGTGAAACTGAGAAGAAAGTTACAACCTAACTTGTTTTGGTGAATGGTGTCAAGAACATTTTCACTGAAAATAATTTTTTGTGGGGAGATACTGGGGATTGAACTCAAGGGCACTCACCCACTGAGGTGTATCTCAGCCCTTTTTTTGTATTTTATTTAATTTAGAGACAGGTCTCACTGAGTTGCTAAGTGCCTTACTAAGTTGCTGAGGCTGACTTTGAACCCTCAATCCTCCTGCCTCAGTCTCCCAAGCCACAGGGATTATAGGCACCACCACCATGCCTGGCACAATAATTTGATGAATGGTATTTATGAAGAAAAAAGGGCAAACTCAGAAAACAAATTTAAACAGAGTGTAGCACAGGTAAAGATAAAATTTTATAAAGCATTAATATCTAAATAAAGTATAATTTATAGTTACTTGAAGATATTTTCCAAGATTTCTAGATAGAAACATTGTCTTCAGTTGTTATGCACTTGCTGACATATGTGATCCATGATTCACATAGGCAAGGTGTGCCTAAGTCTCTTGGGTCATTTTCAGTTCCAAAGTAGAAAAAGCCACTCCAAAGAAAGAAACAGCCATCACTTTGTTCCTAGGTAGGCATTGCCTGCAACCCAGGCTGATGTACTTCTCTACTAGCAAACGACACCCACTCACATGCATAACAATTATCCTAGTAGTTCAGATGTTTGTTTATACTTTTTTGAATTTTTTTTTTTTTTTTTTTTGTGGTGTTGGGGATTGAACCCAGGGCCTTGTGCATGCAAAGCAAGCACTCTACCAAATGAGCTAGATCCCCAGCCCCTTAGTTCAGGAATTTGAACAACCTTTTTTTTTTTTTCCTGAACTGTAATAAAATTTCAAGTTTATTTCAGTATAAGCAAATCAGAGATTTTGTTTGCTTTAGACATGCATGAGAAGTTGTACATCATGAACTCTCTTATTGTTTATTATCTCTTTTCCATTTTTCATATAGGTTGATCTCATAAGGTGGTGTCACAGAGCCACTGAAGCTACACAGTAGATCCAGTGAGGCAGTAGTTTGAAATGATTTCCTCACAACTTGTCTGGGTTCGAACCCTACCTCTGCCATAAACTAGCTGCGTGTCCTCTGGCAATATACTAACCTCCCTGTGCCTTATCTTCTTCTGCAAAATGAAGGATGATGACGAATAAGAGTATTACCTTCTAAGGCTGTCATGAATATTAAATAAACAATGTGTATGTGTGTGTTATGTATGTATATGTATGTATATAATAGACAGTCAATAACAATATTTTGATCAACAAATCACATACACAATAGTGATTCTATACAATTATATCACCTAGTGACACTGTAGCCATCTTACTTTGTATAACTACACTCTGTGATATTCACACAATGAGGAAATAGCATATGTATGCATTTCTCAGAATGTATCTTCATTGTTAAATGACACATGACTGTATGTATGCATGTGTATGTGTGTATATGCAGGTGTTTATGTATATGTATGTATGTATATATGTATATGTATGTGTTTATATGTATGTGTATGTACAGACACACACACACACATTACCAGACAGTGCCACCAACACGTTAAGTACTAAAATGTTTTAAAAACTCTTACTGCTTTTTGCCAGTGTATTGGTTTATTCTTGTAGAATCTGTAGCTAACCACTAGATAACAAAGTTTTCCTTAAAAAAAACTGACATTTTAGGGCAGACTTATAGAGAGTGACAAAAGCAGGGCTCATTTCGAGAGTTTCATTGTGTAGTGTAAATAGAAGACTAGAGAGGGCCACGGATCTGGGGATTCAGACAGCCTGGCGCTCTTGCTACATTCTTGAACAAGTCCACTCCTAACCTGTCCTGCCATGTTGGATAAACAAACTTGTGATACAGTTTCTCCTCTGATTGGCAGTGGCCACAATAGCAAAAAGAGACAAGGAGACTTCTTTCTTTCTTTTCCTTCATTTCAGATAAGCTGAGAGGAGCCAAAATTGTAATGTTAAATATAGCACCACAATTCCTTTATAGGAGAGTTTGCACGGCAATGCTCTCTTCAGGCCAAAGCTGAAATGCCTATATCTCTGAGATTCTGAGAGTTTGAATCCCTCTGGTAAAAACTAAATTAACAGTGCATTTATAGGTCTATGAGATATATTTAGATTTTATAAAAAGTATGTGCTCTATCATAATTGAATAATCTTTTTACTGTCACATTTTTCCCCAAATTGATATATCTTTGCCATTTCTCATTTTTGTTATAAAACCAATGTACTATAAGCAAGAAACATCATAAAGTATTAACAAAATAAAATTACAATATCATAATCTAGAGATAATCACCAAATCACAATTATGCCATACTTAATATTTTAAGGATTGTTTCATTTCCAGTTAATTATGTATTATGGATATAATATGTGAGTAAATAAAGATACATGACATAATGTAATAGATGTGCACAATCTCATTGTCTGAATAAATCATAATACATACGATTTGTTTCATACCAAAAAACTTTTAGTTTGCTTCCCTTTTGTGATCATAAATAATGCTACAACAAATGTCCTTGTAGATAATAGCTTTATGCATTCATCCAAATATCCCCTTGATAAATTACTAAAAATGGGATTTCAGTGTCAACTGCTAGAAACTTCCATTAAATCTTTTGAGGCAACCTCAATATTGCCCAGCCAAAGGATGGTAAAAGTTTCACCAGGATATACAGAGGTAGCCACACTATAGTTATCAGCCAAATCCCATCCACTGCCTATATTTGTAAATAATTTTATTGGAATATAGCCACATCTATCCTTATACATACCGTCCATGGCTGCTTCTTTGCTTCAATACAGAGTTACACATTTTCAACAGAGACATATGGCCTGCAAAACTGAAATATTTACTGACACTTTACAGAAAATGTTTTTGAAACACAAATATAGATCACTCTTTTACCATAATAGATTATCACTAAATACATCACACAAGCACACACACACCCCCGAGTTTTCTCCCTTCCTTTTTCTAATTAAAGAATGTTCTCTTCAGTGGCATTTGGAGTAAATGCAGTGCACTGGAAATCCTATACAAAATCATGTAAACTTTGCCTAACCCCTTTGTGTTACGGACAGATAATAGAAATACAGAGAATATAGTTGAAACTTGTAATTATTGCCTCATCTCAAGTCAAGTATGTGCACCCTCAGCTTAGTGATCTTTCTCCTGCAGCTGAATGTTTCCATAGAGAGATTTTCTGATTAAAAAAAAAAATAGCAAGGTGAGGTTTTTTGTTAACATCTTACATTCTTACAAACAATTGTAGCATTTCTCAAGAGAATAAGAACTTCTACTTTCATCATCAATGAAAGAAAATTCTAAAAATTGAAAATGAATTAATGATTGCTAAGATTTTGTTCCCCAACTTTTTCTATTTTCTTACTTTCCATTACTTTATTCATTACTTATGTGATATTAACACTGGGAAGAAAAAAATGAATTACTACATAATCATTAACCTCATTTACAATCTGGTTAGAATATTAAGGTCACAACATAAGATAGAATTTGATCAATCTTTTTTCTATGTATACTGTGCTAGGGGATCAATGGCAACTTTGTTGAAAATTGTATTATAAAGATTACATTACTTTAAAAACTATTGACTCCATTTGCTCATCAAAATAAATTATTAAATATCAATAATGAACAAATAGTTATTTGGCACCAATATACTTCCAAAATCATTATTTATCCAATAATTTTAACCTAAGTGCCCTAGTAATTATACCTATGTTCTCTTATAAGAGAGTATTACAATTATTCTTGAAAGTAGTCTAAGAAAAGCTGGAGCATCTCATAGTTCTTTCAAAATCAGATTGCAGAATATATCTTCAGTATGCATTGCAACATTTTTCTGTGACAATGTAGAAAAGTAAATAATTCTTGGTCTTTTTATTTATAGGTAAATATTAATTTTCATATCATATGTGATTTTTTTCTAAAACATTTTCTCCAAAAGTCAATTTAAACTGGTCAAAGATTATGGAAACTTGTGGTTTCTCTTGGCCCTTTCCTTGCTCCATATATATTTTTTCTGGTTTTGGTTCAGATCAAGTTCAGAAAATGTTAGCCTTTACCTGGTGTAACAAGATTTTGGTTTTTCTCCTGATAGTGATACTTGGCACTGACCCTGAACTTGACAGATGTGCCACTTAGTGGACTAGGAGCAACGGGACTTCCCTGTTGTTATCTTCTCGTCCCCACACATGGTGGCCTCTCATTTCTACTCACTTTTTGGAAAGTCTTCCTTATTCAAATACGTGGCACTGTGCAGTGAATTCCTTCCCACTGTGCATATACCAATTATCATTTCTCTTAAGGTTCAATCATTTAAAAATATTTGTATTGCTTTTAAAAGTTCAGCTCTTATGGACTATTAAATATTATTTTTACTGAGGATGGGGAGCAGTATTTTACAGGTTACTTAAGAGATCCTCTGATCTTTTTACAAAACCATGAAAAGAAGCTAGGCTTTGACATAAATGCCTCTGGGTGATGGTAAAATAATAAAAAAGGAGAATTATTCAAATTTTACAACTGTCAGCTAACCTAGAGTAGATTCAACACTTATTAGAAGGAAAAGAGTTTTTAACAGGGAGAAAACTGTCACTTGCCCTACTATTTAAAAACTGGGGATGCTAATTCTTGATTTTGGGCAAAGAAATACCACCTGCTTATTAAAATAAAATATAGGAAAGGGAAAGGAGTATTAAAATGAAAAGACATCATTTTATGCAATCTTTAAGAAAAAGAAGACAATTTTTTTCTCTCTGACATATTATTAGCCTCATCCAATGATCACTCATTATTCACTTAAAATTTTCTATTGAGAGCTCACCATATCTCAAAATGTCCCAGATCCTGGGATGGGATATACAGGATCTGAACCAGACAGAATTCTTCACCCTTGTGGTACTTACATGCCAGAGGAAAGTCAAACAGTTGGTGGAGATGAGCAAAACAAATGCTTCTCATCCATATCAAAAAGGATGAAAAGGAATAGGACTTGCAAATTTTACCTGACACAGCTAAAATAATCTTCTGAGTTTGCTCCTTTATTCTTCTAGGTGGAGAACCTAGAAGAAGGAAGAAGGAAGGAGCACACCCAGGGCTAAAGCATTATAGAAGAGGGAGAGAAATTGCCAAGGGCTGCAACAATGAATGAGTGAGCAGGTGAGCGACAAGGAGGCAATCAGTGGCTTTGCTACTGTGGTGGTGGGAAGGACAAGCATGACATGAAGAGAGAAGCTGAAGTGAACGTGCAACTTTCGGCCTTATCCAACTAGAAGGGTGTTTTATTAAGATAGGAAAGCCAGGGCTGGGGTGGTGGCTCAGTGGTAGAGCGCTTGCCTTGCATGCGTGAGTCACTGGGTTCGATCCTCAGCACCACATAAAAATAAATAAATAAAGATATTGCATCCATCTACAACTAAAAAAATATTTTTTTTTAAAAAAAAGATAGGAAAGCCTCCAAGAGGAGGTCTGGAAAGGAACACCAGAAGTTTGATGGTACTTCAAAGTTCCATGATACTTCAGTTCAGATTTCCTATTCATTTAGTGTTTAACAGTGGTGATTTGGGCCCATGAACCTAGAGCAGTTGTAAGTGACACCAGGGGTAAATCTTGTAAGGCCACATCCGTGTCCCTGTGAGTCTCACTCTGGTGATGTAGTCTTCTATTTCTCAGCTCACTTCCCTGAAATCGCCTGCAATTACAATCCCCTGAGTGAAGATTAGTTGCTAGTATTTGCATGAGAGTAATAATGCGATTTAG
>PVHX01017136.1:0-41005 GCA_004024805.1 Geosciurus inauris | reverse complement strand
TTCTAACATGAACCATAAACCTAATGCAAGTCCTTAGTCCTAAGCCTGAGACAACACCTGAAATTTTCTATATATAAAACCACATGTATTATCAATGTTTTGGAACATATTTTCACATAGATGATCATATATATACATATATATGCATATGTATATGTATATTCTAATCCTAGCCCTAAACCTAAAACTACCCTTATATTTTCATAACACTTTCCTTAACCAATAAAGTATTTTAAAGAAAAACACATGTTTATATAAATATTCATACATATATAGATAAGTACATTTACATATTCCCATATAAATTTACATACATGTTTATTTTTATTCTCTTTTATAAATATGCCCTATCATAAATCAAACCATAAATATCTATCTTTACTATAATTATCCATATATAATGTATGTATTTATGTCTATTTTAGTACATATTTCTACATGTTTTTATATTTACATTCATATATCTTGATATAAATGTTTCAACACTGTCATTAAACCTAATGCTATCCCTAAATGTAGTCCTAACACTAACACTATTCCTAACCATTAAACTATTCTTATACAAAAACATGTGTATTTTAATAAATGTTCATAAATATATTGATATCAATATTCATATATTAACATAAAAACGCATAATTGTGTATTTACATTAATTTGCATGTATGTGCTATTTTTAGAATACATTATAACTATAAGTCTCTTTAAATTAATCCACATTAAAAAACATAAAAATTTATATAAAATCTTACATATGTATATTGTTTTTATTATATTTCCACATATTGTTGTATATATATTCACATATATTGATATATGTTCTAAACCTAATCCTAAACATAACCATACCTGCTAATTCTATCTTAAACTTAACACAACCACCATTGCCAAAAAATATTTTAATATGAAAACATAATGCATGAATATCATACACATCTTTAAATATATTCACATATGAATTTACATGTATGTTCATATGGTTTTCTATTTTTATATCCTATATTTAAACCAAACCTTAACTGTACATCTTACCCTAAATTTTCCTATATATTAAATCCTTTATATTAACAATGTTTCCATGCATATATTAACATACATACACATATATTCATATTTATAGATATGTATGTTCTAGCCCTAAACCTAACTGTAATCTACACTCAAACTAGCCCCTAATCCTAATTCTACATCTAACATCAAAACTATGTATAAAAACATACATATTTGAATATTCATCAACTTATTGATACATCCATTTATATATTCACATAAAATTTACTTATATGTACATATAAATTTATTTGAATATGCATATTCATTTTAAACAAAATCATAACTAAACCTCATCCCTTAAATTATACATATATAAAAACATGTTTATATATAAAATATATATTCAGATTTGGTTTTGTATATGTTTTTACATATATTTATATGTATATAAATATTTATATGTTGATATATATGTTATTTTCCTAATACTAACTCTAGGACTATGCCCAAGTTTAGTCTTTACCTAACATACACCAAACCTAAAATTATTTTATGCAAACATATATGTTCATATGAATCATACAAATATTGTCATGTATTTACATATTCACATATATTTACACACATATTCATATACATTCACTTGCCCCTTCATACCCTATATTTAAACAAAAATGAAATTATACACACAATCTTTTACATTTTTATATAAAATATGTTTATGTGTAATCATATATGTTAATGTTTTCTTATATATTTCACTTCTATTTACATATGCATTCATATGTGTTAATATATATATTTTAACCCTAAACCTAACCTTAATAGTAACTCTAAACTTAGTTCTAAACCTAATACTTCCAATAACTTTAAAATAAATTTTTTGTATAAAATATACAAATATGTATGAATATTCATATATATAATGAATATATATTTATATATTCACATATAAATTTACAGATATTTTCATATACATTAATTTGCATATTCATACACTATATGTAAACTAATTGTTAACTATTTTATACTAATTTTGCATATAAAACCATATATACTATAAATGTTTTTGAATACATTTTAATATAATTTTCATATGTGTATATATATATATGTTAATATATATGTTTGAACTGTGTCTCTTATGCTACCCATAAACTTATTTCTAATCCTAACACTACTTCTAAGCATAAAACTATTTTTATGAATGAATATGTAAACCTATATGAATATTCATATATATGAACATATACATTTATATATCCACATATAAATTTACATTAATTTTTATATACATTTATTTACATTTTTATACTCTATCTGTAAATCACACCATAACTATACATCTAATTCTAATTTTTCTCTGTAACCCATATTGTATATTTGCTTTCTGTATTGTTACATTTATGTTCATACAGATTTATTTTTCATAAATATATATATATGTTATAAGCATAACTCAACTCTAACACTATCCCTAAACTTGGTCCTAAACCTATCACTATGCCTAAGCATAAAAATATTTATATATAAAAATATAATTCTATAATATTCAAGCTTAAATTCAAATACATTTTTATATATTTGCATACAAATTTACATATATGATTATATCCATTCATTTTCATATTCATACTCTCTTTTATACCAGATTGTAACTATAAATCTAACCTTAAATATTTCCATATAAGCAGTCATAAAATTATATTTTTAAAATATATTTTCACATATATTTATATATATATTTATATATATATTCTAACGCTAACCCTATAACCTTTTCCTACTCCAAAGCTTAGCCATAAACCTAAAATTACTTTTTTTGAGGATGTACCCGGGATTGAACTCAGGGGCATTCAACCACTGAACCACTTAACCAGTCCTATTTTCTATATTATTTAGAGAGAGGATCTCACCAAGCTGCTTAGTGTCTCACTGTTGCTGAGAGTGGCTTTGAACTCATGATCCTCCTGCCTCAGCCTCCTCGGTTGCTGGGATTGCAGGCATGCACCACTGTGCCTGACATAAAAGTACTCTTAATAGAAGTATTCCTGTTTAATATCATATATTCATATGTATATTCATATATATGCTGACACATACATTTGTATATGCACATATAAATTTACATATATGTTCATATACATTCATATGCATATTCATACCCTTTATGTATTGAAATATCATAACTATCCACCTGAATCTTAATATTTCCATAATAAAACATATTTAAAGATATGTATGTTTTGTATCATCTATTTTTGTCTTAATATTAATATAAATATTGATATATAAGATCAAATCCTTAGTAATACATTACCATATCCCTAAACTTAGTCCCAAACTAATAGTACCCTAACCTAAATCTATTTTTATATATAAACATATTGATGTATATTAATATTTGTTCATATATCAACATATACATTTATATATTCACATAAAAACTTTAATATAAGTTCATATATTTTTATTTGTATATTTGTTTTCTACTGTAAACCAAACCACATCTCTACACTTAACCCAAAATTTATCCATATATAAAACTAAATTATATATTTGTCTATAATTTCATATATATTTTATAGACATATTCATATTTATGAATGTGTTATATCCATATCCCTAAGCCTAAAACTACCCTTAAATCCCTCACCTAACAATATCAAAATTTATATATAAAACATATTTCAATGAATAGTCTTGTATAAATTTACATATATTTATACACTTTAACACAAATTTGCGTATATTAATTTATATTCATTTGAATATTCATGCTCTATCTGTAAACCAACCATAACTCTACATCTAGCCCAAAATTCTTATATATGTAAAACCATGTTTTCATGTATATATTTCCACATGTTTTATACATATATTTATATACATTGATACATGTTTTTTTTTCTATCCCTAACTCTACCCCACAAATTTAGTCTGAATCCTAACAGTCCACTACTAATAAATCTATTTATAAGACATTTTATATGAATATTCATATGTTTATTCATATGCTTATTCTTTATGTTTATTCAAACATAAAGCTATTTTAATATAAAACATATATTTATATAAATATTCATACATATATTAACGTATATATTTGTAAATTTACATTTAAATACAATATTTAAAATAAATTTATCTATATATTTATACTCTATCTTTAAATAATACAGTAACTATATATGTAACCATCAATTTATCCATATATCAAATCATCTCTAAAAGTATTTTATATGTAAAACATAAATTTATCTGAATATTCATACATATTTTGACACATACACTTATATATACTCATACATTTACATATATGCTTATATAAAATCATTTGCATATCCATACCCTAACAATGAGCCATACTGGAAGTATTCACCTAACCTTAAGTTAATATATGCATTTTGTATGTATATTCTTACATTTTGATATAAATGTTTATAACTTAACCAAAACCATAAACCTACCCCTAAATTTAGTCCTAATCCTCACATTAACAATAAATATATCTTATAAATATAACCCTAACCTATCATATAAATTAAATCATCCAATATGTTTCCTTTTTATCTAGCTTCTTTTGCTTAACATGTTTAAAATTCATACCTGTTGATCCAAGAATCGTGTTAGTTTCTTTCCATTGTTAATAGTCCATTGCATGGATAGACCTGTTTCTTCACCTGAGCACCACTGGAAGATCATCAGAGTTCTTTGTAGGTTTAGACAATTTTAAAAAGAGTTGTTTTGAGTAGTAACTTAAATGTTTTTCTGTAAATATAAGTTTTTGTTTCTCTTGAATAAATACTTAGGGCATGAATTGTGTCATATACTATGATACATATTAAACTTTGCAAGAAATAGGAAACAATTTTTCATAATAGTTGTGCCTCTTGCATGCACACAATGAATTATTACAAGTAATGTATAAGAGTTTCAGTTTTTCTATAATGATGTTATCACTTGGTATTCTCAGATTGTTTCTTTTTTCAATATAGCAATTTAAACAGGTGTATAATTGCATTCCTTAAGGGTTTTATTTGAAATTCCCTAATAACTAATAACCTTGAGTATATTTTTATTTAAATTGTCATTCATTTGCCTTTGTGATAAAGTGCTTAATACTTCTATCTATTTTGTATTAACTTGCTTTGCCTGTGTTATTTCATTACTCAGTTTGGGGAGTTCATTATAAATTATGAATACAAGTCCTTTATCTGTGATTTTAAATATTTTCTTTCAGCCTATGACTTTTCATTCTATCAGCATTGTATTTTTTTAATAATAGAATTTCAAAATTTGATTAAGCCCAATTTATCATTTAAGAAAAATGGAACAGAGATTTCCTATTACACACTTCTTATAGAAACGTCAAATGGAACAAATTTTGGGAAAACACATTGAGTTTCTTATAATGTTAGAATATCCAATCATATGATCTAGCTATTAAACTCCAAGCTAGGTTTAAGATACATGAAGGCAAAGATTTGAATGAATGTCCATAGCTATATTATTCATGATAATCCAAAACTGCCACCAATTTGAATGTTGATTAAATGTCGATTGATATATATATTATACATTGTGATATATCTATATAAGGTAATAATACTCAGTAATTCAAAAACAATTCAACACTTGCAACAATGGCAGTGAAACTAATGATGCTGAGTTCAAGAAGGCAGACAAAAAAGATATAATTCTCTTCATATAAAATTAGTAAAAAATGCAAATTAAGCTAAGGTAACAAAAAGCAAGCCTATGTTTACCTAAAGATGAAGGGGTATATCTAAAAAATAGATATAACAGGATTTGTATATAATAATTGTCTAAATTCTGGTTATACTTTCATGGATGTGTCAAAACACATCAACCTGTATATTTTAAATATGTTGTTTATTTAATGCCAATAACACCTCAGTGAAGTTTTTTGAGTCACATGTTTAGTAGAAAAAATGCAATAAGAGGATATTTTGAGGAAATCCTGAATTAATGGATTATAAATGTTAAAATTTCTGGGCTTTTGAAAAATACATGAGAAAATCACCAAGAAATACAATACTGTCTATCTTATTAAGTGAAATAACTATAAATTGTTAGTATTTATTTCTATAATTTGTGTCACTAATATCACTGAAGTACATAATTCTATATCTTAGAAACATAAATTAATATAAATTAATATAAATAAATTAATTATTAACTAATAAAATTTGTGTCACTAATATCACTGATATTAATAATTAATTCTATATCTAATAAATATAATTCTATATCTAAGAAATAATTCTATATCTAAGAAATATAAATTAATATAAATTCTATATTTAAGAAATATTATAAGAAATATAAATTGCTTCCACTACTCTTTACACCTTTCAGGAAAGTTAAAGCATGAGCATTTACTTTTAATTATTAACAAGAATTTTTATTTCATGTACATATAACATTCTGAAACATTTTTTACATTCATCTATGCAAATTGAGATTTTCTTCCCTAATTTCCTCAAGCCTTGCCTAGTAATATAACTTTGGAGAAGAGGTAGAATGTGGCTAAGGTGTGAATTTTTATTTGAAAGAAATACCTGACTCTTGAAGAAAATTTTCATTTGTGGGAAAAAAAAGCAGCTCTGGAAAGAATTTTTTTAATGTAATTCCTCTTTAAAAAATATAGTTTGATAAATATTGATCAAGGAAATGGACGACCTGCTCAAGAAGAGCAATTACCAATTCTCTCTTAGTTATCATAGTATGATTTGCAACAAAATAATTCTGAAATATTGTGACAAAAATACAGGTCAAGGCAGAGACACCTTGTTTCTATGGATTTTGCTTATATGCTATGAGCAATACCTCAATAAACCTTTTCTCTGATTGCATCCTTAATATACAAAACTGCTCATTGGTGACAAATGTTTCACCAGTTCTGATAGTTAAGCACTCTTAAGCTAATTTATGAAACTCCATAGGATCATTTCAAGAAACACTTTGAGCTGTAATGCTCAGTAATATTATTATATTTGCCTCCATAATTTCATATTTCCCTAATGGATTGTCCTTACCATGATACCTTTCTTAAGTTTATATCATAATTTTTTCTTTTATTCATTAATTCCTAAGTAGAATTTTTGGGGAATGATAGGCATTATTTATTTATATTTCTAATTAAAATTTTAGATTTCCAAAAATAATGAGTAGATAGTACAGATAATTCTCACATATTCTCTGTCCTTCCATTGCATATCCAGTTTCATAATATTTTGATTTTGTCCTCAGAGTTTCCTCTATTTATATATTGATCCAATATTATGCCTTCAATGTTAATTGCCTTCATTGATTTTATTATCATTGGTTAGTGTTTTTAAATGTCCATGATTCATTTTCTACCATACTCATCCTCCCCCTGGCCATTTGTAGACAAACAAATGATAGAAAGGGAATAGGGATGAAAGAGATATTTTCCAAAAATGCATCATTTATCTCAGCTTTTAACATACTAGTACTTAAGAAAACTTTTAAAATATCAAAAAGAACTAAGACCAATTTAGGCAATGGAATCTCAAATGCCTTTGCCTTCTCATGCAGAATTTACCTTCAGTTTCACAAAGATCTTGTAGTATTTTTTGAGTTTCTTTGAGACTCATGAGTCATTATATTCCAGTATATATTTAGAATAAATAGTCACAAAATACCAGAGACTAATAGTAATAATTTATTTTTTTACCCTTATATCTAAGGGTTTCCCATGGTGACCTCATTCCATATATTTTGTACTGGGGCCAAGGATGAAGGGATGAGAGCTGCATAAATTGTGATCTCACATGACAATGTCAAACTGCCAGGACAACAAGCATATTAAGATGCTTTACATGGATTGCATCTAATGGTCAAGGCAAGTATCAAGGTCAAGATAAAAATCAAGTGGGTAAGAAGTGTACTCCTCCTCATAAGAAACCAAATACTAATATCAATGGAGGGAGGAAGTTCCCATAGATGAGGATGGGTAGGTTAAATAATGAGTATTTGCTGAAAAAGTTTAATCTATCATTCCAAGTAAAGTATATGCAACTCTTTTCAGAAGTTTAAAGTCTAAAGTATACTAGTAACTAGCTTTACGTCAGTGCTTCAGTGAGAAAGACATATTGATTCATTTTCCCATAAAAAGTAGTTACATATGGAGATTAGAATCAATTTTTAAATTACATTTTGAGTTAAGTAGATTTGAAGACTGGCCTGGAACCAAACCACCATGAATAGCATTATTTATGAATTCCAAGTCAGGCAAGTTCAACCTATAAACACTTTTTGGATGGAAAATGGTATTTTGACTACATACACTGGTATAATTTTTAGTACTTCCCACAGAACATATAGACTTTTAGTTTTGATTGAGATGATGGAAGCTTAGAATACGATGTGGATTTATCTAGATATGAATTTCCAAAAGATTGCATAAAAGCATAGCCCACGGCACACACCATTTTATGATGTATAAATAGTAATTGGCCTCAGAAAATACTGTGTACTCTTTTGTAAGCTTTAAGTATTTGATGCTAACTATATGTTCACATTTTAGAATTTCTATTTGTCAATTTATGTTAGAGAATAAAATTTAACAAATAAACAGTGGTTCAACAAAGCCTTAAATAATGAAAGCTAAAGCAAAATATAGAACTTTATGAATCCACTGTGCCAAGAGATTTATACTCAGTATTTTTCTCTGGTGTACTCTGGTGACCAAAGGGCACAATTTTTAAAAATTGGATAGATGGTGCTATGAGAAAAACACATATAATGTATACACACACACAAACCAAACAGGAGAGAAGAGAGGATAGGGTATGTGTTTGTGTGTGTATGACTCCTTTGGGGCTGATCCTGGGTCTTCATCATGGTACATAGTCTTTCTGTAAATACATATGTATGTATCTTCTCTGAGCAAAAGAAGCATATTCTAGTATATTTTACATTTACATTAGTGTATTTTACATTCTTCCTCACCTATTTTACAGTTATAATATGATGTTAATTTATTCTTACATAACCCTTCAGTTCAGGAAAAGAACTTCCATGAGACAGAGAAAAATATATAAACATGTTGTGAGACTATCTTTTAGTATACTTCCAACCAATATGCTTTCACTTGCACATGTATTAATTATGAATGGTAACACACTACTTGTCTTTCAATAGAAATGGTAAATTTGTTGGTGTTTGAAAAATATGTTGTTCTACAAAAGAATGAAGATGGTGTAGTATCTTCCTTTTTTGGAATTATCTATCAATTTTTATGTGTCTGACACTCATAGCTGGCTAGATATTTGTCATGCGTAATAATCTGAAGAACCTGGAAATGAGAGGAGTAGTACATTGTTTAGAATTGGATGCAGTAGATTCAGCAAAGAGTATAAAAAATTAAACTTTTAAAAAATTCTCACACAAGACAGTCTGTCTCCCTCACACAAGTGAAATTCGGAGGTCACTGATTTAGAGCCAATAAAATCAATTCCTGGAGGAAGGATTTCATTAGAAGCTACATATCCACTTACAACTTATTAGTGAAAATTTAATCACATGATCAATTGCAGGTGCAAGAGAATCTGGGAAATGTAGTCTGTATTCAGGAAACCCAAACAGAGAATTCTTAAAGTGCCTAACATAATTTAAAGAAACAACAAAATGATGAAATCATATATGTATTGATATATTGAAGTTCAGCTTGGAGAGAAGAATAATAGAAAGATTAAAGTAGATAAAATAAATGAACTAACCAAAAAATTAAGAACACTTCTCTGATTAAATAAACATATTTTGATACCAATATAAGCACCAGAATATAGTAGGCATTGGGACACATTTGTGAAAACACACATACAGATTCAACACACACATTCTCTCTATGTTCCTGTAGCTTGCATTTTAGTGAAAGAAGAAATTTTTTTCTATACCAACAGTGGTGGTCTGGCTTTGCTAAAACTGAGTAATGTCCTAACTTCCTCCCAAGAAACCTGTCCAAACCTCAAATTCCAAGCAGTTTTATAGTGTGATAGTGGTATATGCAAACTATTCAATAATTACTGGCAAAGCATTCAAATCCACATTTCCACTTCACTAGCACTGTCATTCCTTTTTCATTGTTCACACTTATACACCTATTTTTCTAATATTTTGGTAGCCAAAATACAATTTTTCCCTATAAGCAGATCACCTTAAAAAAGCAAATTTTATTTCATAAATCTCTTCATTTTTTCCACCAACCAATGAGCTATTTGTAATACATTATCCCTCCCTTCAAATTTAATCTTACACTTAATTTTATTTAGTTCATTATAGTTACAGAAAATTGGTTCATTTGGACATATTCATAATGCATATAATATAATTTTCTCTATTTCAGTCCTCACTACTTCCCTTTCTCCTCCCTTCACTGACTCCTTGTTTTGTTCTGCTGGTCTTCCTTATATTTATTTATTGTTTTCAATTGGTAAATTATAGTTATATAAAAAAGTGGAATCCATTATGATGTAATCATACAATCATATGCATAATTTGGTCAATGTTATTCCTCCCTTCCTCCCCTTTTCCATCCCTCTTCCCTCCACCTTGATCTTCTTCTCCATATTTCTCACTTTTATTTTCATAAGATTCCCGTACTTAAGTCCTTTTTGCTGTGTAGTTTCTGCATATGAGAGAAAACATTCCACCCTTGACTCTGTGTCTGGATTATTTCACTTAATAGGATTTTTTCTAGTTCCATCAACTTACCAGCAAATGACATAATTGCATTCTTCTTTATGGCTGAGTAAAATTTTATTTATTCATTTGTCTGTTGATGGCCACCTACATATGATCCATCACGAATTGTGCTGCTATAAACATCAGTACGCAGGTGTCCCTATAGTATAATGATTTTAGTTCTTTTGGATAAGTACCAAGGAATGGGATAGCTGGGACATGAGATGATCATACTCTTTGTACTTTGAGGAATCTCCAAAGTTTCTCTCCTTCCAAAGTGGTTGTGCTAATTTATAGTCCCATCAACAATGCAAAAATGTACTTTTTCCACACATCCTTACTAACATTTAATGTTATTTGTATTCTTGATGATTGCCATTTTAACAGGAATGAGATGAAATCAGTGTAATTTTGATTTTCATTTCCCTGATTAAAAAGGATGGTGAATATTTTTCACATATTTATTGGCCATTTGTAGTTCTTCTTTTGAGAAATGTCTGTTTACTTCATTTGACAACTTATTGATTGAGTTATTTTTCTGATGTTTAATATTTTTGAATTCTTTGTATATCTGGATATTAATGCCTTGTGTAACAGCAGTGGGAAATAGTTTCCATTCTGTAGGCTCTCTCTTCATACTCAATATTTTTATTTGGTATTCAGAAGCTTTTTTAGTTTAAAGTAATCTATTTTATTAATTTTTGGTTTTATTTCTTGAGCTTTAGATGTCTTATTAACGAAGTTGGTGTCTGTGCCAATATATTGGAATGGTGACCCTATGTTTTCTTCTAGCATTGTAAGTACATTTTCTTTTGTATGTGTTTATGTAATTTCAAGAATATTTATCAAGCACAAATATTAAATAATTTTATGCCAATATGGAACCTTTGGGAATCACTTGTTATATTTTAAACTGTACTAAAAATAAAATTATAGCTCATATAAACAATACTATGACAACATGAAAGTTGCATTAGTCTGCTCAGGTTGGTATAACAAAATTCTAAAGCCTGAGTGTCTTAAACAAGAGACATTTATTTCTTTGCAGTTCTGAAAGCTAGAGGGATCAAGATCAGGTTCCAGCAGTATTTGATTTCAGGTTAGTTCTTGCTGTGCATTTGCATGGCAGAGAAAAGAGAGAAAGAACTCTCTCATGTCTCTTCTCATGAAGATAGTAATCCTATGAGATAAGGGCTCCATGTCTGACTTTATGTAGCATTAATTATTCTTTTTAGGCCCTATCTCCAAATACAGTCTTTTTGAGAATATGGGCTTTGGAAATGATGCAATTCAGTCTATAGCAAAATTTAAATAAAATAACTCAATAAACTTCATAACTCAAATAAGCAACATACTAATTTTGATATGTTTAGGGGGTTATATTTTCTAAGATAAAGTTCTCCATTCCTCTTGTTTGTTACAGGAATATGGAGGAAAATATGATCCATACCATTGTTTCCAATAGGCAATTGTGTCAAAATAATTGGTTAGGATGGCTTTAGGAAAAGAACACAAATAACAAAAAAAAAAGAATCATTCTTTAATAAGTTTTCAAGAGCTGGTAAAGTCATTTTTGTGTGTATGGTATGAATATATCTATAAATGTATATATGAACATGGTATAGATCTAGATTTTTGTTAATTAACATGCAGGCATATCCACTGTATTCTTACATGATAGTTTGTATATTATAAAAAAGAATATTTGTTTAAATGCAGTATGCTTATATTTGTATAAAAACAATAAATCAAGAATCCATAAGTGTGTGAACATGTATGTATGTGTAAACATGCAGAATTAGTGAACATATAAAAGAATAGACACTGCATTTCTTAACATTCATCAGCAAATATGAGTGTCCCTTGTAATTTTTTAAAAAGTAGTGTTGCTTATTATTTGCATTCTTTCCTCTTTTGTATCCTGTGAGAGAAACAAATAAAACTGTAATATTTTAACTAGCATTAGACTGCTTTTTACTTTATGTGTAAAAGAAGATAGAACAACATCAGAGATGTAGCTACTTGGGATTTGGAATGTAATGGCATAAAATATGTTTAAATTTTGTCTTTCCAATTTGATAAAATATTTTCTATTCTTGAGTAGAATTCTCTATTCTTTTTCTCGTTTTTCAATTTTAGCTTTCTGAACTTGGCAATACTTTCAGAGAAATACTAATTTATATAAAAACTTAGATTTTATAAAATAAATCACCCATTCACCATAAATAATATTATTCCGTGCATTTCAAACTCAGTTTTACAATTTCAGTTGCCTGTGACTGCCAAGATCATACCACAATCTGGCCTGTTTTTGAGTTTAATGATGTGGCCTTTGGTTATAATATGAAACATGAAGATACTGATGCCCAAATACTTAGAGATATGTCAGTCCTCAACAAGTTTTGAGTTGCTACTTTAATTGGAACAGAAAAAATTACTTTCTGCCAGTTATGTTAATATGTGCCTATGAGAAACTAAATTATCTGGCTTCATATTTTAAATGTATTCTAATTATGGCTTATCATGCTTGTAGACTTAGGCTAGGCATCTTCCCAGCTGGCCTGCACTATAATAAAGGGCTATTTGCAGGGAAAACTGGGGGAAGTAGATATTTCAGTATTGTGTATACACATACATAAGCACAAAACCCTCTCCAAGATGTTCCCATTCTGCAATCAGTGTCTGTGGGACATCATATGATTCAGCTTTACCTTTGTTTCCTGCCTTATACTTTAGCCCACATTCATAAATATTACCATTTACCACAAAATTCTGCAACAAAATAGGCGTATTTTCAAACAAGGAGAATAAATATGAAAAAAACTTCAAGGTATTTTGATGTAGCTTAATGCTATCCCCTTAACAGCTTCATTTATCCTCAGTCTATCCTCCTGTTCAACATGTTTTTAGTTGGTGTGTATGTGTTTGTATGTTTTTTCTTTTTCTTTTTGAAATAGTTATGGATTCACAAAAGGTAGTACAGAGTGAAATTATGTATCCTATCCAGCTCCTCCTAAAAGTTTCATCTTGCATATCACATAATATCAAAACCAGGAATTTGGTATTGGTACATAGTGTGCACATTAGTCTGCTTCCTGTTGTTAAAACAAAATGTGTAAATCTGAGTAATGTGTATGAACAACAGGTTTACTGAGTGCAAAGTTTTGGAGGCTGAAATTGCAAGATTGGGCAGCCCCATGTACCCGTTCTATGGTGATAATCCCCTTGGCTGCATCACAATATGGTGGAGAAATAAGAAAAGAAACAGCTGAATGTAGAAGAGGTCAAGTATGTGAGGCAACTTTGCCTTATTATTAATCCATTCTCATAAAAACTAACCAGGGTCCAAGAGAACTATACCAGTCCCTTCTATGGGCAGTATTTGCAATGACCTAACTCACTGGGCCTTGCTTCTTCAAGGTCCAAACACCCGTCAACACTGCCACACGGGGGACCAAGTTTTAGCACATGAAACTTCGTGGAACACTCTCAAACCATATCTAATTCATAGCAGTGTGTGATTATCTTACAGAGCTTGAGCATTCCAAGAAACTGAGTCAATGTGAAGACCCCCCCTTTATACCCTGATTCTTACAATTAAGTAAAAGAGGTTTCAGAGATGTCACTCAGAGTAGTAGGAATGAGTTTATTGAAGGGATAGGGAAAGGAAAAGGGGATACTTTCAAAGAAGAGAGTGGGTCCTCTGAGAGAAGAGGGAAACAGTGTGCCTCTTCTGCACTCCAGGTTTCTTTGGGATCCCACAGAAGTTTCCAGAGAGTTCTGCTCAGTTCCTCCTCTTCACTTTTGACTGACAGCAAGATGATATTAGACTTCAAAGTTCCCACTGCCATGTCAAATCTAGGTCACCTTGGGTCATGTTGACTGGTTCTAACTGGATTCTTCTTTTTTCTTGTTTTTTTAAAAATTTTTTCTAATTAATTATATATAATAGTAGAATACATTCTGAGAAATCAGAAATAAATGGAGTATAATTTCTCATGCTTCTGGTTGTATGATGTAGAATCACACAGGTCATGTGGTCATATATATATACACAGGGTAATAATGTCAGATTCATTCTACTATTCTTCCTACTACCAGACCCTTGCCCTCCCTTTAAGCTCCTCTACCTAGTACAAAGTAGCTCTACTTTTCCTTAGAACCCATCTTTATTGTGAATTAGCATCTGTGTATCAGAGAAAACAATTTGGCCTCTATTTTGGGGGGATGGGCTTATTTTGCTTTGCATGATATTCTGCAGCTCCATCTATTCACTGGCAAATGCCATACTTTCATTCTTCTTTAATATTCCATTGTGCATATATACCATATTTCCTTTATCAATTCATCTGTTGAAAGACATGTAAGTTGGTCTCATAGTTTACATATTGTGAGTTGAGCTGCTATAAATATTGATATTGCCACATCACTGTAGTTGTGGTAGGCTGATTTTAAGTCCTTTGGATAAAAACCAAAGAGTAGGATAATTAGGTCAAATGGTGGTTCCATTTCAAGTTATCTGAGGAATCTCCATAATACTTTACATAATGATTGCACCAATTTGCAATCCCACCTGCAATATATGAGTGTATGCTTTTCCCCACATACTCGTCTATATTTATTGTTGCTTGTATTATTTTTAATTTATTTATTCTAATTAGGTTATGCATGACAGCAGAGGGCATTTTGATTCATTGTACACAAATGAAACACAACTTTTCATTTCTCTGGTTGTATGCAATATACAGTTATACCATATTACAGTCATACATGTACCTAGGTCATTGTCCATCTCATTCCACCATGTTTTCTGCCCCCATGCCCCCTCCCTTCCCCTCTCTCCCTTTGGACTGAAGTTTCCCTATTCTTCCCATGCCTCCTCCCCCAGGATGAATCAACATCCATTCATCAGAGAAAACATTTAGCCTTTGGTTTGGGGAGATTGTCTTACTTTTCTTAGCATGGAATTCTCCAACTCCATCCATTTACCTGCAAATGCCATAATTTTATTTTCTTTTAATACTGTAATATTTTATTGTGTATCTAGGTTGATACCACAGTTTAGCTATTGTGAATTGAGCTGATATACATATTAAAGTGGCTGTGTCACTGTAGTATGCCATTTTTAAGTCCTTTGGGTATAGACCAAGGAGTGGGATAACTGAGTCAAATAGTGGTTCCATTCCAAGCTTTCTAAGGAATCTCCATACTGCTTTCTAGATGGGTTGCACCAATTTGCAGCCCCCAAAGCAATGTATGAGTGTGTCTTTTTCACCACATCCCCTCCAACACTAATTGTTGTTTGTGTTCTTGATAACTGCCCTTCTGACTGGCATGAGATAAAATCTTAGAGTAGTTTTGATTTGCATTTCTATAATTGTTGTTTTTTCTTATATTTGTTGATTGATTGTGTATCTTTTTATCAGATGCCCATTTATTGATTGGGTTGTTTGTTATTCAGGTGTTAAGTTTTTTAGTTCTTTATATATCCTGGAGATCAGTGCTCTATCTTATGTACATGTGACAAAAATTTGCTCCCAAAATGTAGGCTCTCTTTTTACCTCATTGATTGTTTCTTTTGGTGAGAAGATTTTTAGTTTGAATCCATTGCATTTATTAATTCTTGCTTTTATTTCTTGAGCTTTAAGAGACTTGTTAAGGAAGTTGGGGCCTAATCTGACAGATGAAGATATGGGCCTAATTTTTCCTCTATTAGGCTCAGGGTCTCTGGTCTATTACTAGGTCCTTGGTCCACTTTGAGTTGAGTTTTGTGCATGGTGAGAGGTAGGGGGTTAGCTTCACTTTGCTGCACATTGATCTCCAGTTTTCCCAACATCACTTGTTGAAAAGCCTATATTTTCTCCAATGTATGTTTTTGGCACCTTTGTCTAGTATGAGATAACTGTATTTATGTCGGTTTGTCTCTGTGTCTTCTATTCTATATCATTGGTCTACATGTCTATTTTGGTGCCAATACCATGCCATTTTTGTTACTCTACCTTTGTGTATAGTTTAAGGTCTGATATTGTAATGCCTCCTGCTTTACTCTTCCTGTTAAGGATTGCTTTGGCTATTCATGGTCTCTTATTTTTCTAAGTAAATTTTATGATTGCTTTTTCTGTTTCTATAAGTAATGATGTTGGAATTTTAAGTGGAATTGCATTGAATCTATATAGTGCTTTGGGTAGTATGGCCACTTTGATTCTGCCTACCCAAAAGCATGGAAGATTTTTCCATCTTCTAAGATATTCATTTTTTTCTTTAGTGTTGTATAGTTCTCATTGAGAAGTCTTTCACCTCGTTTGTTAAATTGATTCCCAAGTATTTTATTTATTTTATATTTTTGAAGCTATTGTGAATAGGGTAGTTTTCTTAATTTCTCTTTCAGAGGATTCATCATTAATGTATAGGAATGCATTCGATTTATGGGTATTGATTTTATGTTATGTTAATTTGCTGAATTCATTTATTTATTATAGAAGTTTTCTGGTGGAATTTGTTGGATCCTCTAATTATAGAATTATGTCATTGGCAAATAATGATACTTTGAGTAGTTATTTTTCTATTCATATCTTTTTAATTTCTTTCATCTCTCTAACAGCTCTGGTTAGAGTTTCAAGGGCTATGTTGAACAGGAATGGTAAAAGAGGGCATCCCTGTCTTGTTCCCATTTTTAGAGGAAATGCTGCCAATTTTTCTTTATGTAGGATGATGGTGGCTTTTGGTTTAGTATAGATAGCTTTTACAATGTCAAGGTATGTTCTTACTATCCCTAGTTTTTCTTGTGTTTTGAACATAAAAAGGTGCTGTATTTTGTCAAATGCTTTCTCAGCATCTATTGAGATAATCATATGATTCTTATATTTTAGTCTATTGATGTGATTAATTATGTTTATCAATTTATGCATGTTGCATGAACCTTGAGGACCTGGGGTAAATCCCACTTGATCATGGTGCATGATCTTTTTAATGTGTTTTTGTATGCAATTTTCCAGAATTTTATTGAGAATTTTATGTCAATGATCATCAGGGATATTCATCTGAATTTTTCTTTCTTGATGTGTCATTTGGTTATGGAATCAGAATGATACTAGCCTCATAGAAAGAGTCTGGTAGGGTTCCCTCCTTTTCTATTTCATGGAGTAAGTTAAGGAGTATTGGTGTTAATTCCTTCTTTGAAGGTCTTGTAGAACTTGGCTGTGAATCTATCTGGGCTTGGGCTTTTCTTGGTTAGTAAACTTCTGATGGCCTCTTCTATTTCCTTGCTTGAAATTGATCTAGGTTGTGTATGTTCTCCTGGTTCAGTCTGGGAAGATCATACGCCTCTAGAAATTTGTTGGTGTCTTCAGGATTTTCTATTTTACTAGAGTATAGATTTTCAAAATAGTTTCTAATTATCATCTGTATTTCAATTTTGTCTGTTGTGATATTTTCTTTTTTAGCACAAATTTTGGTAATTTAAGTTTTCTCTCTCCTTTCCATTAGGGTGGCTAAAGGTTTATCAATTTTATTTATTTTTTCAAAGAACCAGTCTTTTGTTTTGCCAAATTTTGAAGTGTTACTTTCCTTCAATTTTATTGATTTTAGCTTTGATTTTAATTATTTTATGCTTTTTACTTCTTTTGGTATTGATTTGTTATTCTTTTTCTAGAGTCTTAAGATGTAATGTCAGGTTGTTTATTTGTTGATATTTTCTTCTTTTGATGAATGAGCTCAATGTAATAAACTTTTCTCTTAACACAGCCCTCATAGTGTCCCAGAGATGTTGATATGTTGTTTTGGAGTTCTTATTTACCTCTAATAATTTTTTTTTATCTCCTCCCTGATGTCTTCTTCTATCTGTGCATCATTCAACAGGGTATTGTTTAGTCTCCAGGTGTTGGAGTAGCTTCTATTTTTTTATTTTATCATTGATTTCTAATTTCATTCCATTATGGTCTGATAGAATGCAGTGTAATATCTGTTTTTTTGGATTGCTGAGACTTGCTTTGTGGCATTACATATGATCTATTTTAGAGAAGGATCCATGTGCTGCTGAGAAAAATAAAATGTATTCACTTGTTGATGGATGAAATATTCTGCATATGTCTGTTAATTCTATATTATTGATTATATTATTGAGTTCTATGGTTTCTTTGTTTAGTTTTGGTTTGGAAGATCTGTCCAGTGGTGAGAGAGGTGTGTTAAAGTTACCCAGTATTATTGTGTTGTGGTCTATTTCATTCTCAAAATTGAGAAGAGTTTGTTTGATATACATGGATGCTCCATTGTTTGGGCTGTAGATATTTATGATTGTTATGTCTTGTTGACATATGGCTCCCTTAAGCACTATGAAATGATCTTCTTTATCCTTTCTGACTATAATTGGTTTGAAGTAAACTTTATCTGATATTAGGATGGAAATCCCTGCTTGTTTGTGCAGTCCATGTGAGTGATAATTTTTTTCCTATTCTTTCACCTTCAGTTTGCTGATGTCTGCTTCTATAAGATGAGTCTCTTGAAGGCAGCATATTGTTGGGCCTTTTAAAATCCAATCTGCCAGTCTGTCTTTTAATTGGTGATTTTAGGCCATTAACATTCAAGGTTATAATTGAAATATGATTTGTATTCCTAGTCATTTTGGTTTATTTTTGTTTTTTAACTTGACTTGGTTTCCCCTTTGATTGTCCTTAGCTTTAGTGTAGTTACTCCCTTTGCCAATTTTTATTATTATTTTTCATTTTCTCCTCATGGAATATTCTGCCAAGAATGTTCTGTAGTTCAGGCTTTCTTATTGTAAATTCTTTTGATCTTTGTTTATCATGGAAGGTTTTTATTTTATCATCAATTCTGAAGCTTAAATTTGCTGGATACAAGATTCTTGGTTGGCATTAATATTCTATGAAAGTTTGGTATATGTTGTTCCAGGATCTCCTGGCTTTGAGGGTCTGGGTTGAGAAATCTGCTGAGATACAAATTGGATTCCCCCTGAATGTAATCTGAAACTTCTCCCTTGAAGTTTTAAAATTCTATTTTTATTCTGTATGCTAGGTATTTTCATTATAATGTGACTTGGTGTGGATCTGTTGTAATTTTGTACATTTGGTGTCCTGTAAACCTCTTGTATTTGATTTTCCAATTCATTCATATTTGGGAAATTCCCTGATATTATTTCATCAAAGAGATTGTGCTTTCCTTTGGTTTGAAACTCTGTGTTTTTCTCTATCACAATAATTCTTACATTTGGTCTTTTCATGTTGTCCTATAATTCTTGTGGATTCTGTTCATAGTTTCTTACCATCTACATTGTGTTGTCAACTTTATTTTCAAGTTTATATATCTTGTCTTCATTATCTAAGGTTCTGTCTTCCAAGTGATCTATTGTTTTGGTGATGCTTTTTATTGAATTTTTTATTTGGTTTATTGTTTCCTTCATTTCAAGGATTTCTGTTTGTTTTTTTTTTCAAAGTCTCTATTTCATTCTTGAAGTAATCTTTTGCTCCCTGTATTGGCTCTCTTATCTCTTTGTTGGAGTGATCAATTGTTGCCTGTAATTGCTTTCTTACATTATTCTGCGCTTCAGAGATCCTTTTAATTATGTATATTCTGAACTCCTTTTCTGACAATTCATCTACAGTACCATCAATGGATTCTATTATTGTAGAATCTTGGTTTGTGTGGGGCAATTTATTCCATTGCTTTTCATGTTGTTTATGCGTCTTATTCTCTAGCAGCATTGATCTGAGGTATTACAGTTTCTATGCTATAATCTTGTAGTGGTCCCTGCAGATTACCAATACCTCACCTCTGGTATAACCAGGCCTGCAAGGACCTTGATGATAGTCTTCCCATTCCTGGCTGTTGTCTCTAGAAAGAAGCAGGATGTGACAGCCATGCATTACTGGGTGTTTGCAGGGATGGTGCAGCACAGTTGGTCCTTTTTGCTTGTCTTCTTGATAATTGCCATTCTGACTGGAGTGAGATAAAATTGTAAAGTAGTTTTGTTTTGTATCTCTCTAATTTCTAAAAATAGTGAACATTTTTATGTATTTGTTGATCAATTGTATTTCTTCTGTGAAGTGTCTGTTCAGTTCCTCAATCCATTTTTATTTATTTATTTATTTGTTGTTAAGTTTTTTGACTTGTTTATATATTCTGGAGGAAAATGCTCTATCTGAAGTGCCTGTGGTCAAGATTTTCTCCCATATTATAGGCTCTCTTTTCATGTTATTGATTGTAATTTCTGCTGAGAAGATGCTCTTTTGTTTGAATCTATCTCATTTATTGATTCTTAATTTTACTTCTTGTGCTGTAAAAGTCTTATTAAAGAAGTCAGATCCAACGCTGATATGGTGAAGATTTGAGCCTACTTTTTCTTCTGTTAGGCACAGATTCTAGTGCCTAAGTTTTTGATCCACTTCAAATTGAGTTTTGTGCCAGGGGAAAGAAAATGTTTTAATTTCATTTTGTTACATATGGATTTCCATATATATCACTTAATAAGGGGGGATGGGGGTGCCATGTGGGCTTTCCTGACAAGTTGGGGTCCAGAGAGACTAAGAGGGGTCCCCAGGGAAGATGATATGGGATCTCTCTGGACGGTGGTGGTGATTCGCAGAGCTAATCTCCCCAGGCCCTGGGGTGTAGGTAAAAATCTGCTCTGCCCCAGTGATACACAGAAACACCCATAGCGAGAAACAGGGACACTGGAGCGAGAAGCAGAAAACACTGTTTATTCCAGAAAGTGTAGAAACTTAAATACACTCTTGGACCAATCAGATCCTAAGGTCACAAACAAAGGGGTAAATTCTGGCAAGAGCACAGTCTATTAACATAGAATGGCGAAAGATGGAAGCAAGGGATTGAAGTTATGGAGAGTGCTCCTACACATATATCCTAGCACTATTTGTTGAAGAGGCTATCTTTTCTTCTTATGTTTTTGGCTCCATTGTCTAATATGAGATAATTGTACTCATGTGGGTTTGTCTCTGTGTCTTCTATTCTGTACCATTGGTCTACGTGTCTGTTTTGGTACCAATACCGTGCAATTTTTGTTACTATGACACTGTAGTATAGTTTAAGCTCTGGTAGTGTGATAACTCTTGTTTCAGTTTTCTTGCCAAGGATTGCTTTGGCTACTATGGGCCTCTTATTTTTCAAAATGAATTTTATTATAGCTTTTTCTATTTAAATGAATAATGTCATTGTGATTTTCATAGGAATTGCATAAAATCTATATAATGCTTTTGGTAGTATGGCCTTTTAACAATGTTACTTCTGCATATCTAAGAACATGGAAGAACTTTCCAACTTCTAACATCTTCAATTTCTTTCTTTAGTGTTCTGTATTTTTAATGAGTTCTCAATGCACTGAACTTTCCTCTTAGCACTGCCTTCATATTGCCCCAATATTTTGATATGTTGTATCATTATTCTCAGTTACCTGAGTATTTTTTATTTTATCCTTGGTTTCTTCTGCTATCCACTCATCATTTAATAGTGTATTATTTATTCTCCAGGTGTTAGAGTATATTTTATTTCTTACTTTATTATTAATTTCTGATTTTATTTCATTATGTTCTGATAGAATGCAAGGTACTATCTCTATTATTTTTTTTGTATTTACTAAGAGTCACTTTGTGGCCTAAGATATGGTCTATTTTTAGAGAAGGATCCATGTGCTGCTGAGAAGAAAATGTATTCACTCATTGATGAATAAAATATTCCATATATGTTAAGTATAAATTATTGATTGTATTTCTTAGTTCTATAGTTTATTTATTTAGTTTTTGTTTGGAAAATCTATCCAGTGGTGACAGAATGGTGTTAAAGTCATCCAATATTATTGTGTTGTGGTCTATTTGTTGCTTGAAGTTGAGAAGGGTTTGTTTGAGGTACATAGATGCTCCATTGTTTGGGGCATAAATACTTACAGTGTTATGTCTTGCTGATATATAATTCCCTCAAGTAGTATAAAATGTCCTTCTTTGTCCCTTCTAATTAACTTTGGCTTTAAGTCCACTTTATCTGATATGAGAATGAAAACCCCTGCTTTTTATGTTATCCATATGCATGATATTTTTTTCCCGTGCTTTCATCTTCAGTCTGTAGATGTCTTTGCCTATGAGTTGAGTCTCTCGGTATCAGCATATTGTTGAGTCATTTTTTTCAATCCAGCCTACCAGTTTATTTCTTGATTGATGATTTTAGGCCATTGACATTCAAGGTTATTATTCACATGTGATTTGTATCCCAGCCATTTTGGTTTATTTCTCATTTTTAATTTGATTTAGTTTCTCCTTTGTTTGATTATTCCTTTAGTGTAGTTCCTCACTTTACTGGTTTTCTTTTTCCTTTTTTTCCATTTCATCCTCATGAAATATTTTGTTGAGAATGTTCTGTAGTGCAGACTTTCTAGCTGTGAATTCTTTTAACTTCTATTTATTGTGAAAGGTTTTTATTTTATCTTCAAATATGAAGCTTAACTTTGCTGCATATAAAATTTTTAGTTGGCATCCATTTTGTTTTAGAGCTTAAAATATATTCTTCTAGGACATCCTAGCTTTGAGGGTCTGGGCTGAAAAATCAACTGAGATCCTAATTTGTTTCCTCCTATACTTAATTGTTTTTTTTCTCTCACAAACTTTAAGATTCTATTCTTATTCTGCATGTTAGTCATCCTCATAATTACCTTGATGTGGGTTGGCTATAATTTTGTACATTTGGTGGACTGTATGCCTCTTGTGTTTGATTATCCATTTCGATCTTTGGGTTTGGGAAATTTTCTGATTCTGTGTCATTGAAAAGATTATGTATTCCTTTGGTTTATATCTACACTCCCTCATTTTTCCTGATAAATCTTAAATTTTGTCTTTTCATGTGATCCCATATTTCTTGGAAGTTCTATTCATAGTTACTTATCATCTTCTCTGTATGATCAACTATATTTTCAAGAAAATATATTCTGCTTTCATTGCCTGAGGTTCTATCTTCCAAGTGGTCTAGTCTATTGGTGATGCTTTCCATTAAATTTTTCATTTGGTTTATTGATTCCTTCATTTTGAGGATTTATTCTTGTTTTTTCTTTTTGTTGTTGTTGTTGTTTCAGAACCTCTACCTCTTTATTAAAGTGCTCTTTCACTTCCTGTATTTTCTCTCTTATTTCATTCCTTATACCATCCTTTACTTCACCGATCAGTTTAACTATGTACATTATAAACTCCTTCTATAATATTTCTTCTACTGTGTTGTTAATGGATTTTATTATTGGAGCATCTTTGTTTGTTTGGGGTGCTTTGTTCCCTTGTTTTCTCATGTTGTTTATTTGTTTTCCCTTCTACCAGTATGGATCTGAGGTGGTCGTTTCTACCTAGTAGACTTATAGTGTCCATGAGGGTTTCTAGTACCTTACCTTTAAGGGGGAGACCAATATTAACAGCACCCAATGTAATGTAAATAATATACAGCCTTAAACCTAATAACTCTTTCTAACATGTGTGTACAGTTTTGTCACAATAAACAAATGATGTGTTCAATTATTGCCTATAATATGAACTAGGAATTTGTTAAAAGGGTTTAGAATTTTAAATGGTGGATAAAGAGGAAATGGAAGTGGTGTAGGATGTGATATTTGTGAGAAAGACGGAGAGAATATAGAAGTAAATATTTATAGGAAGAATTAAAGAGGAATCAATAGAGATTGGCTGGTAGCAGGAGAAAGGAGAAAAGTGGAATACAGGAAAATGGGTAAGTGAGAGAAAAATATACATGAAGTAAAAAAATTTAAAAAGAAAAAGGTAAAATAATAAGAATACACAACAGAGCTTTAAAATATTACTCATATGTCTTAGTCCTCCCTAAATTGATGCATAAAAAATACTTGGATTTAAATATGGTAGAGATGTTAGAGAGAAGGAAAAAAACTCAATGGAAAATTTAACAATTGTTTCCAACAGCATTCAAAGTTGCTAAGCTTCCCTTCCCCTTGGTAGGTGGGGTTATCTGGAGCTTGATGGTAGCTCATGTCTAGTGAGAACCAAACAAGATGGCTGGGTGAGCTGATAGCAAGATGTCCTCACATCCTCTTCCAACCCTTAGCCCTGATGTACTTCAGGACTCCTGGAGCTGGGGATAGCCTGGCTCTCCCCAGCCTCTCCAACTTGAGCTTCCCCCAGGCAAAAATGCCCCCAGTCTCTGACTTTTTATGGGATTGCCAGGCCCAGAAAGATCCAGTTACTATCTGATTCTGGGCTTCACATACTTCAGGCTCAGCCACATTGCAGCAGTCCCAAGATCTCAGTGCCATTCCAACTTGCCAAGAGACCAGCAGGGACGTTCTCATATAGAGGAGCAACCCCACAAAGAAGCAGCAAGATGGTGGCCATTAGCATTCCCAGGAGAAACTCTCCAGGTACAACCAAACCCACAAGCACCTAGCACTGGCCTTCTGGCCCCTGGCATGAGGGCCCGTGTCCAAAGATGGAGGTGGCCTTACACAATTAAACCTGAAGGCACACTGGCAATGGATGTCCACACAGTGGCAGCTATAGTGGCACCTGCAGGGGTGTAAGGAGCAGTGGCCTCTATTTGGATTTTTTTTTTTTTAATTTGAATTCTTAACCATACATTTTTAGAGAGTTTGTGGTTAGGAGAAACTATCCTCATCACCCAGAGTTTCAGGATATGGTCACAAAAGTCCCTCTTCAGAGTTACTTGGGTTCCTCTTATTAATCTTATATTGGGCCTGCATTTCTTCTGCAGCTAACATATACTTTATTGAGGAATGTGACATCCTGTTCACTTAGTCTAGGCAAGGCTGCAGGTAAATTGCTTCTTAGAAAAGATTACCATGTGGGGGTCAGCAGAGTGGCCCCATTTTATTAAATTATACTCTTAACCTTGTGTTCCCATCATCCTCATCTCTTCCCTAATAATTACTTCTATGCACTTAATGCTAATGAAAATTTATATAATCACCATTAAATCAAAATATAGAACTAATTTATCACTGCCAATATATACTTCATGCCACTATTTCTGGTAATCTGTATTCCTTTCCTCCCAGCATTTCTAAACCATGGTAATCAGTAATTTATATTCCATCTTTATTTTTGAAATTTCAAAAATGTCACAGAAATGAAATCATTCATTATCTGACATTTTAGATTGACAATTTTTTCCATTCAGCATAATGATCTTGAGACACATCCAAGTTGTTCTATTTATTAATAGTTCAGTTCTTTTTATTATTGAGTAGTAGTATATGATATAGAATTACTATGGTTTGTTTAACCATTGACTTATGGAGGGAAATTTTTGTTGTTTCCAGGTTTTGTCTATTTGCTTCTATGAATACCCAGGTATGGGTTTTTTATGGACATAAGATTTAATTTCTCTGGAATAATGTCCAGAAGTACAATTACTGGGTTGTATGGTAAATATGGGTTTAGGTGCTTTGTTTGTTTTATAAAAAAAAGATCAAATTATTTTCCATAGTAATTGTAACCATTTGCATTCCTACTAGCAACATATGCAATATCAATTTTTTTGCTTCACCAAATTCTGGTGTTGAGTACTATCATTTTTTAAAAATATTATTTCTATTGTGTAGTAATATCTCATCATAATCTTAATTTAAATTTTTTTACCATCTACTGGAATTGGTCATCTTTCATATGCTTTTTGGAAACTTTTTATTTTTTATTTTTTTTGATTTTCAAACAAAATTTCTTATGTTTTACTGCTGAGTTTTGAGAGTCGTTTACATATTCTAGAGATGATTTCTTATCTAATACGTGGCTTGCAGACATTCTTCCCCAGTCTATATGCCTTTTTAACATCTTAGTAGAATCCTTTACTGAATTAAAAATAAATTAATTTGGACATAGTCCAAGTTATGACTTTTTTCTTTTATGGATCAAGTGATTTTGTCAAGTCTAAGAAAACTGTACAATTTTCAATCTTCAAGAATTCCTCTTTTGTTTTCTTCTAAACATTTAAACTTTTCATATTTCACTTGGAGTTAATTTTTATAAAATGATGCTGTTTGTTAATTTGTGTCTGTACTCACTGATGCTTCTGGATTGCAAGTTTATGGGGCTCCAAGTCTGAGATACATGAGGAAAAAGAAAACCCAGGGTAGTTACCAGTGTGTCATTTCACCTGTCAGTAGCCAATCTACTTTCCTTCTACCCTTCAAAGTCTTTTTGATGTTTGTTTTATATATAATTCTCAGAAGTTTAGTTATAAATTATTGAATAAATAGTAAAATGTGCACTGATTTTGTCTCTCTGGAAACAAATATCACATTTTATAATTTAACATCTCATGTGGCCTAAAGTGTTTTGCAAAGAGGATTTAAATCGCAAGGAATTTATTTTCCACTAGAGAAGGATGAAATATATACAGATCATTTTTAAGCAGTATAAGTGGGAGAAAAATATGTGTACATCTGTCAGGGGAACAGAAAAAGGTGACTCAGTGAATAAACACTAAAAGTTGAGGAACTTTTTGTTTGGGACAAGATGACCATATTTGAATTCAGATACAAGCAACATTTCCCAAACTAGTAAAACAAAACAAAAAAATCTAAACCAAACTTGATCGAAAATTATGAAAGAAAAAATTGTAATTTTCTATATATCATTTATTTTAAAAAGGTGCATCAGGATATAATGATAAAGAAATAGGAAAAACTGCATCCTATAAAGCCTGAAATCTAAGCAAAATTGAATAATTAAAATATTTTATTAAGATTTAGGGCAGGACAAATGACTTTCAGAGAGAATTAGAAGGCAGGTATAGAATAAACTGAAAATAAACAAAAAGCTTCATAGGTGAAGTTTAGTCATGAGAAATATAGATTATAATGGTGTTATATATGGAAATAGAAGTAGTGAATAATTGTTTAGGGAAAATAAATATATGCTATAGGTAAATTTAGGAATATTGATTTGATTAGTAAATAGATTTCTTACTTGAATGGAATTGATATCATCATTTGAGAACAAGGATACAGAAACAGGAATCTAATAATGCAAAAATGGTAAGGTCACAGTGGGAAATGTCGAATAGGCATCTTCCTCCCCCAGTGCTATAAAAATCTGTAACATAAAGTGTGCAGCTCAAGGAAGTTAGGACTTTCAAAACTTCCAAAAGAAACTACAGTAAAGCACATTTTAAGGCAAATAAAAATGAGAAATCCTAGAATAAAAAAGAGTGAATTAGCACAGAGAATAACTATGAAAGAATGGCATCTTTGTATTTATGGGTGTAAACATATTCACAAGGTAGTACTGGTTAGTAATGAAAGGAGTTCAGAAGTTCAGTAAGAAATCTTTAAAAATATGCTTCTTCATTTCAGCAAAAAAAAATAGTTACTGGTGTGCCTCATAAGTGTAGTATATGTGGTGTTTGTATGTTTACACAGTGAGAATTTAAAAAGTATTAGGGATTAAATAGACAGTAATTTTTGACTTGATGAAAATTGGCTAATGAGGAAAATTTTCTAATAATTTAAAGAGAGCATGACTAAAATTCACACTTTTGTTGTTTGAAATCATAGATAAAAATGTAAGTTAGCTTGCAGGCAGATATAATTAAGCAAACAAAAATGATGATTCATTCTGAAAAAGGCCATGAGAAAAAAGGCCAACAAGAGTGTGCACTGCTAATATGATGCTGACCAGTTGTCTTCATAATAATTAGCACATTAGTTGGGTACAGTGGCCCATGCCTGTAATCCCAGAAACTCAGGAGGGTGAGGTGGGAAGATCACAAATTCAAGTCAGTCTTGGAAATTTCGCTAGAGTCTATTTCACAATATTTTTTTGTTTTTAAGGGCTAGATATGTAGCTCAGCAGTAAAGCACCCCTGGGTTTAATTCCTGGTACTAAAAAAACAAGAAGAAGAAGAAGAAAAAGAAAGAATAATTGGCACATATCAAACACCTTTTGTTCTTTATTGGCAGAATGGAAAGATATTTATTCCATTAAATTATGAAAAAGGAATAATATTAGATGTTTCCAGATAAATAGGCAAGGATGATGGATGTGGCCAAGAAGTGAAGTTTGGTTATTTCTAGTACCCTCAATTTTCTTTGATAGAAATCGTAATTACCTGTTAAAAGTGAGAGGCTTGGTTGTAGGATAGGCAGTGAGGAAAGAAATTACGTTTTGTAAAAATCAAAACGATCAAGGAAAAAAAGTATTAAGAACCAGGAGTGGGGGGCAATGGATTGTTTACCCATTTGAGGGAGCCAGCTGAAATTGAGAATATATAAATTTGTAAATAAATTATTCCACAACATAGATTTGTCTTTCCTTTGTTATTATAACCTATATTGATACATTTTTTGAATAAGTTATAACTCTACGGAAATTGTTTTTGCAGAAAATATCAGACACACTCATTTTTTATTCATTTCCAAATATTTTTCCTCACATACCAGAAATTTATGTAAAATATTACAGCATACATTGACTGGCAAAGTGCTTTAATTATAGCCACTTAATATTTGTTGAGCAAATGTGTCATTGAATAAATGGATTCTTGAGGAATAGACATAAATCTTGTTCAGTACCAAAATGCAGGCTTTCTATCATTTTAATAGTTTCAAGTACAGTATAAGCCTCCATTTCATCTATGTCATCCCTCCCTAACATTCATCATTTTCCAATGTTCCTGAATATTTTATTCAGGACAGCAAATTGCTACTGCAGTATTAAATTTATCAGAAGAGACAAATCTAAGAAGGCATCTCATCTATCATTCTGTCTCCTGATTAGATTACATCTGAGATAATCGTATTTATAAACACCTGCAGAAGAGGAGATTCTACAACTTCCCTTGACAAAAATTAAAATATTTAACGTTCTTTGCTGTAAGATATCATCCTTAGATTTTCTTCAATGTTGCCTGTTCAAGAAAGCTAGCTTTATATTTCTCTTTGTTTAAAAGATCTGCCCTAAAGCTTTCATGTAAAAATCTTGAGCTTACTCTCAAATATTCCTGATAGTTGAGTCATGAGCAATCACCTGTAAATGAACCTTGATTCATACAGTAACAAAATGAATGATTTCAATATTTTTATTATTGACTTTTAATTTTTATTAATAGAGTTCATTTGAAAGAAGTTCTAGATTTGCCAAGTTCAGGTTTACAGAAAAATTGAACAGATACTATATAGTTTTCTATGTATGTTCCAAAGCCATTTTCCTTACTCTTAATACCTCACATCCTGTATGGTACACTTGTCACAATTAATGAACCAATTTTGATTCATAGCTATTGAATGTCTTTTCTTTATGTGGCTCTTTTTTCTGAGCTATATAATTTTCCTGTTCTCTGAACAATTTCTTTTAATATTCATTGCAAGACAGATCTACTGGTGATGAATTCCATTAGATTTTGTTTGCCAGACAAAGTCTTTATGTCTCTTTCACTTTTACTTGAAGAATAATTTTACAGAATATTGAATTTTAGTCTTGTGGATTTTTTTCTTTCAGCACTTTAAGTATTCTACCTCAATGTCTTCTTGCTTAGATGGTTTTGGAAGAGAAGTCTAATATAATTTTTCATTTTATTTATCTAGTGATAAGACTTTTTAATCCTTCTGGCCTCTTTCAAGATTTTCTATTTTTCTTTGGTTTTCTACAATTTGAATACGATATGTATTCAATTTTTTTTTTTTTTTTGGTTTTGACTTGCTTAATGTTCTGTGTTTTCTATATCTATGGTTTGGTTTCGTTCATTATTTTGATATAATAGATCATGTGGTAAATAGGCCTATACGAAGAGAATTTATGTCAGTCTGGGGAGGACCTATGACCTGTTAAATTGAGCACTAAATGTAGGTGCAAGAAACTTATGTTTCTTATGCTATCTTGTTTTTCTCCCCCTGTTGTACTTCAGTTTTCTTCTAAAATCCCTGAGTGTAGTCTGTATCTTGTAGCTGTTTAAATTGCAACTCATTGTTATTTTACCGGAGCCCTAAAGAATGATTAAATCTTAATCTTTTAGTCAACCAGAGTTTTTGCAGCTGAGATTTCACAAATGTTCCTCACCTTTTGTTGTTTGTTTTTCTTGCTTTAGATAAACCAGGGAGACTAGAAGTTGCTAGTCAGCACATTGCTCATTAGGCTTTGATAAAGCAGTATGGCTAAGAAAGCAGGCCCTTGTCATAGAGAATGCTCTAGGAATAGTTCAAATTTGGTGCTTTATTGTGGCTCTGCCTGTAACAAAGGACATATTTGTTAAATCTCAACCTTGAGAACCTGATAGGATTCATAGAAGTGAAACTCATGAAATGTAACTGTTTCTAAGACTAGACCACCAGGAGCTTCTTACCCTCAAGCTTATCTACGCTCAAACTTCAGCAACACATCAGAATTATTGTTTTACTTCTTACAAGTTTGGCAACTCTGGCTTCTGCTTTAGGTAAACTGACCTCTACTGACTTTGTGTTTGTGTCTAACTGTCTAGATTTCAGAGAGACAGTATTTTCTATGACCTCAGTTCTGCTATGATTTTAAAATTAGTCATTGCTTTTCAGTTTGTTTAGTTTTTTCCTTGTGAATTCCAGAAAGACAATGTCCAAGCATTCAATGTGGAGAAGCAAAAAAAGGGAAGATGTCTTTTAATTTTAATTATAAAAAATATTTATCTAACAAGTCCCTCCAACTAGTCATATGTATAAATCATTTTTAACTTCATTACATTTCTCATCAATTTTTATCATATTTCTAATCAAAGATTAAACCTCAAGAATATGATAGTTAAATATTCTCTTTGTTGTATATTTTCTTTGATGTTTTATTTTTATAGTGAGAGGACATTTTTATATACTGAACTTATCAAGAAGCACAATATTTTCACTTGATGCTTTTTTTGCTTTGTTACACTTGAAACTAAAATAATTTTATTCCATGTAAAATATACTTTCAGTAGAAAATTTCTACTCTTAGAAAAATAATGCAATTTCTTAATTATTTTATGAGACTTCCTATATAGAAGACTTCTGAGAGTTGGCTGACCACTGGCTTACTTCCTTGAAAATAACTATCATTTGATGTTGATGTTCACCTATTTCTATCTGTACAAATTTCTAAGGTTTTACTACCTTCTTCTGATGTTAAATGTGACAAAAACTATAGATTTGGAATTTATATTTTAAACAATAACAAAAAATAGAATAAAAGCATTTTTTTAAATGGGAGTGGTGTTGGACTTTCCTATATATAAAGACTGTTTTATATAAGAAGAAAAACATTAACAGCTTATAATATTTAAAATAATATATAACTTCCTAATACAATTACTTCTAAAGAGTTTGTGTTCCTAGTAATGATAGAAAGCAATTATTTCAAATACCTAAGAGATTATGAGAGACTTTTAATAGTTCTTTTTCTACCTATTATCTGTAAGATTTAAGCACCTTTGGAAGTGCAGTACTGTGCAACCACATAACAACAGGATTTTAGTTAAAATAGAAAAGTAGAGGAAAAATTAGGATCACTTTTATCTCATTAAACAAGGTAGATATAGACATATCACATGAGCAAATAGTCATTTATTAAATACTAACACATAGCAACAGTTTGAACATGCCCAGTACCAAACTCATGTATTGGAAAACTAATCCCCAGTGCAGCAGAATTGAGAGTGAGGCTATTGGAGGGAGGTTAGGCTGTGAGGGCTTCATCCTCAAAAATGGATTAATCACTGAAAAAAGGGCTTTCAGGAGTAAGTTCACCTTTTTCTTTTCTTCTGCTATGGAAGAATGTGTTTTTGTCTCTCTCCTGCCTTTCTGGCTGTGACATGAAGATTTAGTAAGAAGGCTCACATCATATTCCAATGATTTGATTTTAGACTTCCCAGCTTTCATAAATGTGGGAGAATAAATTGATGTTTTTAATAAATAACTCAGTCTCAGGTATTCAGTTACAGTAGCATGGAGTGGACCAAGACACACACATTTCTGAATCTGATAACTTATACTGATATCATAACACCTTGGAAAAATAATCTCATCATTTATCTAACTCCTATAAATTTATAGGGTAAATATACATTCATATACACACCTGATAGTTTAGAAATTTTTCACAAGTTTAATATTGAGAGAGTTTAATAGTCCAAAGTCTTGATTCTTCAAAGGATTCTGACTCTCCCTATGACTCTGTTCCCATATGCTCCACACTAGGTCTCATACATGAGCTCTATTGCCCATTTAAATTAGTGATATAGTTTTGGGCCTCTAAGTCTCCTCAGTTTCACCCCACCTCAGCAGCACTGTACTACAGTGGACTCAGAATTCTACTATGCTCCCTCACAGGCCTATGGATCACTATTATGCATTTAGTCATTTTACTTTTAAAATTAGAGAAAGGACTCAGATGTTAAAACCATTAATTCTCTTCCTGCAGAAAATCTCCTTACTCTACTGAGAGTAAAGATCATCTGTGCCTTGAAAATACAAAATCTTGTTTTCTCTCCAGAGTTTGTTTGGCTAGGATGTGAAGGAATTAAACATGAATATCACTTTTTCAAATTACGCAGAAAACTTTTTAGTGCTTTTAAATAAATTCGCAAGACTAAATCTTCAGCAGAGCTCCCCACTAATTTGGAGTTTCCAACATCCATGAATTACAAATGGCTAAACAGACAAACATGCTAAGGCTTCTCACCATAAATTAAGAGATGCAACTCACATGATGGCATGCTTGCTGCTTAAGCTACTCAGTGGAAAAGTAAAACTTAGTTTCCCTGACCTAGGCACAAATAGAGATAATTCCTGTGATTGTGCATGACTTAATGTTCTTTCCCGAGGTAGTCAGCTCCATTTCTTGCTTTTAATATCTATGGGTTGAACCATACCACTGCAGAGCAGTATAATTAAGCAGTAAGTATGAACCTTTATATTATTTATTTATAGTTAATATATTGTCTAATAAGACAAGTAGCATATTAGTATATAATTCCTCTCTACCCTTTCTTGAAAATTTGTGTTCCTCACTTCTAGAGCAAAAAACCAATGCTGTCCTTCATCAATGCAGTGTACTGCCACAAAAAATGGCAGGGGAAAAAAGCAACGGAATATTTGGAAAGCAAGGAGTGCTCATCACTGGGAGAAAGGGGAAATGAAATTAAAATCAAGTAGGTAAAGCCGATACCTTTGGAAGGAGTAACTGGTCCTTCCTTCCAAAAAAGAAGTAGTTGGTAAACTCAGAAAGGGCAAACTGAGTGTACCAGTAGAAGCAAGAGAATATTATTATGGTTAGAGAATGAACACACAATGAAGCAGTGGAGAAATGTATTTAGAAGTACATCACACCTGGAATATTGAGGGTAAAAGCATCCTCTAAATTGAGATGAAAATATTCAGACACAGAATGCTTCTCTTTCTTTTCCTTTTCCTTTCTGATTAGTTTCCCTTAAGCCTTTATGTCCTATCTTTGAATGCAAACTGCTTCAAATTCTTTTTTAACAATAAGTATAACATGAAACCTGAAAAAAATGAGTTGAAAAGTGCCGCCCTGAGTGATTTTTAGTCTCCTTGATATTTCAAGTAATTTATAAAGTCTTTGTTTACTTTTGTCCTTGAAATTCAGTTTTTTCTCAATTTTTTGATATCGTAATTAATGATTTTATGTTTATGTCTACATAGATTTTCCCTAGGATTTATAAATACGTTTCTTTATTGAGAACAGTGAAAATATGGAATAGACTTCATGACCCTTCCTCATCATAGGAAATAAACATACTTGTGTCAGCTAGCTGAATGTAAAAAGAAAAAAATATTGAAATATTTAAACTATATGTATAACTAAACTACCTTTGGGTAGTGATAAATTACTTGTCGCGACTGGCACGATGTTTACTCAGTTTCTCCATACCGGGCTAATGAGGGGATTGGAAAAAAGATGAACAAACATGAAAATAGAGAAAAAGTTCTTCCTATGGACCCAGTGGTTCAGCCAACCTTTGACGGAAGAAGACTGACAATAAGTAGGCTCTGCACGTTTATTAAATATGTTTTTTACATCAAAAGGATTCATTGTGAGAAAATTATTTTAAAACAGAAATGAGATCCAAAGCTTGAAAAGCCCAAGTACAATCATCAACTTGTACCCACAATTCTCCAACACCAGGTGGCTGGCACCTGAAACTTAGGTCATGAACTGATAAACTCAATGGCAACCACAAAATTTCCCTTTGAACAGGTTATCATCACACAAATGGGTGGTTGTCTTGGCACCTTTGCATTGAGAGATTTCCAAGGGAGGTGTCAGCCTCTGTCCTGGGCAGTTCATAATTAATTTTCTGTTTCCGACAGTTACTCATTTTTAAAATGATATAAACAATCTAAAAGTTCTAATCATCACCAATAGAGTCAATTTATTTCCTCTACACAGAGTTTGTTGATGTGTGTTAAATTTCATGTTTCAAAGTTATTTTTCAAATTAATTTACTATCATTTTTTCAAATTGATCAAAACTTTATGAGAGAAAAAGGGAGATTTAACAGAAAGTTTTTAATGCCTATGAAAATATACTTTTAAATAAATGCAAAATAGAGTTAAAATACCCATTTGCTGCTCTTTACAAAATGTATTTATCAGCACTAGAAATGAGAAATAAATGAACAGGAAAAATAAAATGGTATTGATATAAGTTTCATTAATTTGATTTAAAATATTTTTAGTTTTTCCTATATACTGAGGTATTTGGGCAATCAACTTTTCATTAAAATTCACATGATTATAAATTATAATTCAATCCTTGGAGCAATAAATTCTAATTTTACTTGGAGCCTAATTTTCTACAACAAGAGTATGTACAATTCTGTATTACCAAGTGTATGTTTTGAGGTTTCTAGGTTTTATATTTTAACAAGGATTCATTATGATAATCACACCATTTGTATGAGCATAATTATGTTATTATTTTATAGTAAATGATTAAGTCAATGAAATTATCCAGTTATCTCATTGTGTCTTTATTTTTTCACCCAGATACTTATTGTTAAGCACATATTCTTTGTCAAGTGAGGTGTTTGTTTTGTAAAGATAGAATAGATTGCCCTTGTTTGTTTATTTAATAACTTAACACTAATTTTATAAATAACAAGAGGGAACACTTTCATAATTAAAATATGCATATTTAATACCTACATATATTCTGCTATAACTCTACTCAGCATCTTATCAGGCAAAGTACAAGGCATAAGAATCAAAACTTGCAATTTTGGAGACTGGAATGAATACAACTTACTTTAACTTAACACAAAAAGACACACATGAAATCAAATATTGATTAGCTCCTCTTAGAGTTAGTAGATCAAAATAAAATTTTAGGTATCTTACAATTTCTGAAGCTTAGGTTTGTTTAATTAGTCTTTCTTTACTTTTTCCCAGTGATCTTTATTCTTAAATTGAAGTGTAGTTTTTCTCATGTATTCAAAATTCAAATTCATGATTTTTGGGGGAGTTTCCTATCAGTATTTTTCCCATTAAGAAAACATAATTCTCTCAGTGATTGGACTAACAGCAATCAGAAATCAGGTGGTTGTTTTCTTCTTTTTCTCATTTTCCATGAAACACCAAAGGATCTATAGTACTTAACTCTTCACTCTCTGAGGATTCCATGAAGAGAACGTAGAGTTGTGGGAATCCTCAGTATCTTGAGCTTAAAAACTATGCATGTGCACCTACAAACAGATGCATATACATACAGTCACACAGGTGACAAGAGAAGTCTGAGGCAAATAGGAAGTGCAAATTGTCATTGAGCTAAAAAAATGAAAATAATTTTAAAATAGCGAGATGCTAACATGCTAGAGTACTCATTTCTTCATTCTACTTATGTGGAGAAGTCACAAGCAGTATCCCAATGCAAGGATATTTCTGTGCAAAGATGTCACCAAGAAATAACAGATAGTCTTGGGCATCAGAATGGCTTTATAAATCCAAGGAAAATACCTATAAATAAACAGATATTAACTGGCCTTAGATAATTTTGAAGAAAATTTAATTTTAATTTTTAAGTAATAGGAATCATACCTAAAATTTATATGACTCTAAGTTAGAAGTGAAAGAGCTATTAACATTGAATTATATATAGATGTTGGAATTTTATTTTGTAGGTACTAAAACACTCTTCTGAAAATCTTTAAAAAATAACATTCTATCAAATTATTTCATCACTTCCTACTCCTCTGATATTATATATTTTATTATATTTATATATATTTTTCCATGAAACAAATTTAAGTTTTAATGATCATCTCTTTGATTACATATGTTTTTATATCCTCTGATATGCAAAACACAAGCAACTATCTCAATAATTAGGAAGAACTTTCCCAATTTATGCTAAGACCCAAATATGTAATATTCTAAGAGTACATGCAGCTACTAAAATTATGCTTTAAATACAGTATGCACACAACAAATACATGCTAACAAGCTAAAAAAAAAGACTCAAGGGTTGTATTTCATGTCATTTTTCACTCTAGAGAGACTGGAATTGATTAAAGGAAAAGAAAAACTAGGCAAAATGATTGTATAAGGCAATCCAGATATATACCTTTTAAACTGCTTTTTTATTTGAGAAAGGGAAATGAGAGTTTTCTCATTTATAACAACATGTGAGTTAGTACAAGGTAAAAGCAAAATAATATTAGTTGTCCAGAAGGCTTACTCAGCCTGTCAGTATACATAAAATTATATAGCCCCTCGTCTTTCTAAAGGATTTTCCCAAATAAAATCATACTTATCAATATTTTAGATTTTAATATAATTTTATGATTTATTCTCATTTGTGATAAACATCTGTAATTTTCTTTGATACTAAGGCACACTCAGCTCAATGACTTACCCTGCTTTATGCATATTTACAGTGTTAAAATCTTTGAGCTACCAATCAATAATAACTCAAATCTTTGAGTTATTAATGAACTCATGCTGTTCTAAATTCTGTCCATTAAAACTACATCAGGCTTAAGAAACTAAATGGAATGCTCTGTTGAAGGAATTATATCCTATGTGTTGTCATGATCCATTCTGACATTGAAGGACAAAAATACTATTTTGTAAAGACTGGTTTCATTCAAATCCTATTACATAGATAAGAAAAAATATTACAAAATATTATAGCATCAGATTTACTAGGAGCTTTGTGATATGGTCTTTGCTAGACCACTTCAAAAAAAATACTACTTTGAATTATTCATTTTAGCTGTCAGAAGAAGTTTATTTATATTCAAATGGCAATTTTTTGGTCTAATCCCAAAAATTGATGCTATAAAACAGGAAGAATGTACTTCAAAAGAATACAATTGTTTTTATTATAAATATTGAATAATTGTCAAGAGTTATAAACAATGGTTTTCAGTGATGCTTATTTAGCTCCAAATATATGCACTGAGGAAATGCCAATGAACAGTTATGACCTAATTATTTTCACAAACCAGCCTATATTACCAAACTAAACATATTTCTCCCAAATTAAGAAAGTATAGCTCTAAAAAATTCAAAAGTACTGGGCTCTGCCTCCCTTGCCTCTGCCAAAATCAGATATTTTGGCTGGAGCAGTAATAGATTGTGCTGTTAAGAACCTAATAAATCATCTAGTGAGGTGATCACTCACAGCACTTGACAATAAAGTCACTCACATAGATTCTTTACAAAAAAAAAGAAATGCGAGAGCAAGACTATTACATTCAATATTAATTTCTATTTTTATTAAACATGAATCTTAGTTTATGTCTGTTAAACTGGAAGCATAATTTAACATGTCTGTTTTCTCTAGGAAATATTTACATATAAGATAATGTTTCTGCAATGTTTGTAGGTTAAATATGTTAATAGTTCAGTGATAAACACTACAGAAAGTCGTTCAGTAATAAAACTATGTTCTTTAACCTGACTAAAAAAAATAACTGATTAGATGCTTGTGTAGCATTGTAGTATATAAAGAGGACTTTGAAATAATTATTAAACCAGTAAATTAATAGCTTTATAGTAACAATGTCACATCAAGAAAGCACTGTTATTGTTATCAAGAAATTTAATGCTATTAATAAATAGCTTATCAAATAAATATAACCTCTCAGTATAGAATAATTGTTTCCTTGACTAGCTGATTTTATACTACCTATGCATATAATTTTTTGTTTTAAATTACTACAGTAGAAGCTGGGAGCAGTGGCTCATGCCTATAATCCCAGCAACTCAGGAGGCTGATATGTATATGATATGATATATATAAATATATGTAAATACATATATCAGTGAATTCATATTAAAAATATATGATCATAATAAACAGCATTTAGCACACTCAAATACTATTATTGATATTTATTTCAATGAATAATATAAAATTATTCATTAAAAATCTGTATAGTGCTGCTGATAGATGTTAGGCAGTTTGTGTGTGTTTGTGAGTGTGTTTGTGTGTCTATGGCCACTTATAGTGGATAGGATTTAAACACAAAATACATAATTTGCCCTCACATAAGGAGGATATAACATATGTTATAAATTGAAGTATCTTTGTGCTCAACTATATTGAATCTAGGTAGTTTAGAATAGTAAATTATATGTATTGCAACGTAGATTTGAAAATGATATAGGATATTATAGAATAAAGTAGATAATTATTTGATAGGATAGTATAACATACCTTAAAGTTTAGTATAGAGCACGGTAGATTCAAAATAACATTAAATTTTTTTTCAGAATATATGTACAACCACAAAATCCAGATTATAGTTGTGCAATTATAGCAAATTCTGAGCCTCAACCTCCTCAATCTGTGGAATAAGAACTCAAAATAGTTCCTATTTTCTAAATATATCATACGCAAAAGGAATAATGTGATGTATTTTGTATAACATCTAATGTAATGACATACAATACATTTTTAACAGTTTATCTTTATATAATTAATTATATTCAGGTCATATTTTATGAAGAGTTCCATTATTTGTGATATTCATTTAGATATTCTCTCAGTTTGTAGGTATTCTTTCAATTTTTCTTAGGTTATTATTATTATTATTATTATTATTATTATTACTGTACAGATGGTTTTAGTTTGTATATATTCAGTTCTGCCCAAGTTTTCTTCTATGGCTTCTGGATTTATGTGAGAGTTATAAAGGTTTTTCCTCATCTAATTGTATAAAAACACTCTATATTTATCTTTAGTTTTATGTTTTAAACCTTTAATTATTTAAGCGTTAGGAATGATATCATGCAGGTATATTATTTGTTTTTCAAATGATAGGTTAATTATAAAGCAATAAAATGTTAATTTATGTTTCCCCAAAGGATATGACTTGCCATCTTTATAAAGCTAACTTTCTCTAAATGACATGTCATTTTCCTAAACTTTCTATTCTGCTTTGTTGATACTTTTTACTCTTCCATAACCAAGTCATCAAAAATATCTTCCAATCCTACTTCTAAGATATAGTTGTAATTCATCTTGGTCTCCTGTTACACTCTAGTACAAAGAGTCCACTCTCCTCCCTTAAATTGACTGAAGTATTAACTTCCTCAGTAGTGTTCCCCATTCCACACTTACCTCAGTGTCATTTCAACAGTGAAAATGACATGATTAACAAACAAACAAAATAAAATGAAAAAGAAAACATTGTAGGAGACCTGGTCACGCAAGTGTGGTACAGGATGAGCTGCCAGGTTGAGCAGGCGGGAACACCCTGCTCTCTCTGGTCTTGGAACACCAAGACTTGGCCTGAGCCCCTTGCCAACTAATGTGCCTGGAGACTTCTCTCCCCCTGGCCCTGGCTCTTTGCCAACAGATATGTCCAGCCGGACTTCTCTTCTTCTGACCTTGGCTCCTTGCCGCTGGGCCCAGCTTCTTGCCAGCTTCCCCTACTCCTGGACTGATAACTGACCCTGGACTGATACCGGCTCTGGCTTCTTGCCAGCCAGCCCCAGCTTCTCACCAACTAAGATGACCTTTTTGGCTAAAAATCAATTAAGTAATCCTCTGGTTGAACACCCTTATGTATATAAGCTCCTGTATTCCAATAAACCTTTGAGCTGTGTCATGAACACTGTCTCCCTGTGCCTGATTCCGGAGTCCCTTGGCATCACCACACTCACCTCCTATCAGACCACCCTGTTCCAGAATTAACAACAAAACATCAGATACTCTTTTTAATTAAGTTCAGTGGTATACAATTACAATTGAAAGATGATCCTAATTCTTTAACATATATAAAAAGGACTAAAAGTCTAATCCCCAACTTTCTCTTTTTTTTTTTT
>PVHX01017135.1:0-40996 GCA_004024805.1 Geosciurus inauris | reverse complement strand
AAAAAAGATCTCAGACCTTCAAGGATGGACCTGCCTATGGGCTGAGGCAGAAGCTTGGGCACTGAGTGGTATGAAGGTCCTCCACCTGCCAGCACCCAGCCTCTGCACAGGAGAAAATAAGCCACAGGAAAGCAACATGCCCAAAGACTCGCAGCACCCCCATTCCAAACCAGTCAGAGAAGTGGTGGGGAGGGGACTGCATATGTGCCCAGGGGCCAAGACCCCTGCCAAAGCTCCCTTCCACCTGGCTCAGAAAACTAAAAGAACATGCCAGTATATCTGATGCCCTGGACCCCCCCACCCAGACCACAGCCCCTTGGACACAGGAAGGCACCAAAAAGCCCCCTGGCTCCCACCTGACAGCTCAGAGATGCAAACCCCACCCAAGGGCACTGCAGGCTGGGTGGCCTGTTTCCCCACTTGCCAGACTGCTGTAGGGACCAAGCACCCTGGAGGCACTCGGAGCAGGGACAGGGAGACAGCAAGTGTCCACTAACTGAGTGAACAAGCCACCTTCCCGGGCCTGCAGCCGCTGCACCCCCACAGTCCAAACCAACTGCCCCTGCTCTGGGGTAGAACGCTACCTTGTGACCAAGACAGAAAACCAGAAGTTGCCGCCACAACATCAGAGCCAAAAAGCCCGCACAGAACAGTCACAGTGAAAATGGAAGCTGGTTGCTACACTCAGTCCTCACTGGATTCCTGCCCCAGCCCACCTGCAGCTCAGGAGGGAGACCCGTGAGCAAGGAGCAATCAGCCAGTGCCAGCAGAACTCCCTCTGGAGCAGCCCCAGCCCGCAGGCGAGGAATCCGGGCATCCCTCCCAGGGCACAGGTCCCCACGCGCACCTGCTCACTGGTTTCTGTTAAACCCTCACATTGTTAATGAAAATTAATTTAAGCCTTAAATTAACATTTCAATTTCCTTCAGTTCTTAAATGCGATTTCTAAACTCTCCATCACAGCTGGCGCCACAGCACCCAGCAACCATCTCGTGTGGTGGGCCTGAAGTCCCGGTGATGGAGAAGTGAGCTGGCCCGGCTGGCCACCCTCCCTCCCTCCATGCTTGCAGTCCACTCTTGCCCTGTGGAGTAGGCCCAGGAGTGAGGGCCAGGTGTCCAAGATGGGGCTGCCCCGATGAAGCCCCTTTCTACCCTCTGTCACCAGGGAACCGGGGAGAGGCCTTCTCCCCTGCTGTCCACAGCTGCAGACGCCAGCCCTGCTTCCACCCAGACACACTGACTGATGGCCCAGTGAGGGCCCCATGGGTCACAGCTGACCCTTGCTCAAGAAGCTGCAGGGCTAGTGTGGGAGGCACCAGGGGGCCCTCTGTGCACTATGTGACCCTGGGGCAGCTGCTATCCCTCTCTGGGACAGGGATCTCCAGAGGGGAAAGAATAGGGCATCGGGAAAGGAACAATAGCGCCCAACCAGCAAATTCCCCGCAGCCTGCTCTTCTGGGTGGGTGTTCTCCCTGCCTCCTGCCCCTAGGCAACCCCCTCACATGGCCACACCCTGCCCAGGACCTGCACTCAGGAGGCCTGGAGACTCCCCAGGCCAGGAGAGCGGAGCAGATAAACAAGCCAGGGGTAGGGGACAGGCAAGTGCAGGCTCCCCTGAGCCCCTGGCTGGGCTCCGGGGTGGGGGTGGGGGGGCAGGCCAGGCCTTTGTGTTTTCAAAACAGAGGACACTGGGTGTCTCTCCTTTCCCAGGCAGAGAGGGAGGAGGTGGCTCCCACCCAGGCCAGGGTGTGGCGGGTCACAAATCCCTGGAGGAAAGTTACCACTTAGAAAACAGACAGAGGGAAGGGCTGGGGGAGCGACCTCTGGCTGGGACAGGCAGGCTGGACCTGCATGCCAGCCCCACCGGGTGGGGATGGGGTCCCAGAGTGGGCACTGCCCGCACTTTCACAAAGTGGCAGATCCATGGCTACAGAAGGTGCATCCCCATCCACTGCCCATGCAAACACATCTGGCGACCTCCAGGCCCACCTGTGGGAGTGAGGGGCCTGGAGGGCACCCTCAGCTGGAAAGAGGGGACTGAGCCCAGAATGACCAGGCACACTCATTGGGCACTGTGTACAGAACGCTCTGCTGCCAGCCGCGCCCCAAACCCCACACGGACTCCGAGGGCTGCCACTGCCCCCAGGGCTCCAGGACTCCAGCTGCAGCCCCCTCCTCGGCCCTTTTCGCCACACCACTGTGTCCCCTCTTAAGGGAAGGGAATCAGACTTCCAGAGGGGCGGGAATCAAACCCAAGCTTCCCTCGGGAAACGCCTAGTACTCCCTTTTCAGCCGAAGGATGAAAGACCAGCGAGGCACCCTCCCGCCAGCGCAACTCGGGACACCTGGCGCCGGACCTGGGCCTGGGCAGGGGCTCAGGACACCAGGCAGGCCCTGGGCGCGCAGGGCGGAGCAGGACTGGCCGAGCGCGCGTCCAGGGCGCAAGCAGCCAAGCTCGGGCTGGGGCGGGGGAGGGGTGCGTGGCCAAGGCCGGCAAGTGCCATTTGGGGAGGGGTCGTCCGGCTCTCCGACGCTGTCCACCCACAGGTGGCCGAGGCTTGCCCGAGGGACGCGGGCGGGCGTGGGCCGCTGCCCTGTCCAGAAGCCCCCGCCCGCGGCCCGGGGTCTGCAGGAGAGGACCGGCCCCTGGCAGCGGGCCGGGTCGGGGCCCTGGGCGCCGCCGTGTCCGCGCGGGGCCGCGACGCCCCCATCCGAGGCGGGCGAGGGGCCTCCGGGTGGCGGCCCGGCGCCTACTCACTCCATCTCCGCGCGAGGTCGGGTCCGCGGTGCCGCTGCGGGGACGGCGCGGGCGGGCGGCTAGGGCCTGGCGGCCGGGGCTGCGCGGCGCGGGGGCGGCACCGGCGCGGGCATCGCCGCGCGCGGCGGGTATTGTCCGGGCGCGGCCGGGTGGGCTCGTGCGCGCGCCGCGCTCCCCTGCGCGCCCGCGCTGCGCCTCCTGCCGGCCGCCGCCGCAGGCCCGCGCGCAGTCCCGGCACCCGGGCTCGGCCGGCGGTTCCCAGGAGAGTCCCGGCCTCGCCGCCCCGGCCGCGGAGTCCGACCGCGAGCGAGCGCGCTCCCCCAGGGGTCAGCGGCCCTGGCGAGGGCACGGGGAGCCCGGGAGGCCAGGCCGCCGCTCCCGGAGCGCGCGTCGCGGCGAAGCAGCCCGGAGGCCCCAGCAGCCCGCCGTGGGGACCTCCGCGCGGAGAGGCGGGGCGGCGGGGCTGCGCCCGGGCTGAGGAATCCCAGCGCGCTGCCCAGCGTGACTGAGCGGGCGGGTGCCGGAGGCCAGGGTGGCCGGCTGCACTGTTGGCCAGGACGCCAGCCCGCCGGCCGCCCACGTGCCCACCCTCTGCGACCTGGGGCCGGAGGCCTGGAGGTCGTGGACAGTCGCCAGCTGTTCTGCCCTAGGTGCTGGATAAACGGAGCCTGTTTGAAGGAAGATGGCTCTGATGGATGAGCTCGGGAAAGACTGGGAGGACACCCCACCGGGGAGGCCGCCGAGCCGGCCGCCCCTTCACAGACCTTGCTTCCCACTTTTTATGAGGAGCACGCATTGATTTTAGCATTGAAGGCAGATGGTCTGAGCTGAGTTTACCTGGGTCCTCCTTGACCTGCCTGGCTTCACCTGCTGCCTCCTGGGGCTCAGGGATGGTTAACTGAGAATAAACTCAAAGAGCCTGGAACATGGCCACACACACTTGCCCTGGGCTTGGCAAATTTTTCATAAAGACCCAAATAGTAAATATTTTCAACACCATGAGACAAACACCTCTGAGGCATGGACTCTGCTCTGACTTTGCCACTTGAAAGTAACCAGAGGCAAGCCAGGCCTGGTGGCCACTCCTGTCATCCCAGCACTTTGGGAGGTTGAGGCAGGAGGATTGCAAGTTCAAAGCCAGCCTCAGCAATGGCGAGGCGCTAAGCAACTCAGTGAGACCCTGTCTCTACATAAAACACAAAACAGGGCTGGGGGTGTGGCTCAGTGGTCGAGTGCCCCTGAGTTCAATTCCCAATATCCCCTCCAACAAAAAAAGAAGGTAACCAGAGGCAATATATAAATGTACACCTGTGCCCACGTATTGATAAAACTTTATTTACAAAAAAACGGAGGGCAGATTTGACCAGAGGCTGATAGTCTGATAATCCCCGCACTAGGCACTCAGTTAAAGTGACCTGCAAGTAGCTTCTTCAGTGTGCCTCTGTGTCCTTTCCGGCCACAGTGATTTATCAACTACCTGCTGTGTGTGTGGCATTGTTAGCTCAGGGTCTGAGAAGTCCTGTCTATGGAGAGACAGCATTGTTTTAACTTATTGTTTGTCTCCTAACTAAATGAGGAGACAAAAGATTCAAAGGCGGTGGGTGCCGCTGTTTCTAAACACAAGAGGAAGGCCAGCTGTGCAGTGGCACAGGCCTGTCACCCCAGCAGTGTGGGAGGATAAGGCAGGAGGATGGCAAGTTCAAGACCAGCCTCAGCAACTCAGTGAGACCCTGTCTCAAACACAAAATCAAAGGGCTGGGGTGTGGCTCAGCGGCCAGAGCCCCTGGGTTCAATCCCCAGCACCAAAAGCATACAAAGGAGCAGACAAAAAACAGCTCACCATGGTGAGAGAGGCACGGCTGTGCAAGGGTGGCCGGGACATCTCCTCCCCTTCAAGCCCAAACCTCCCGGCCCCCGCCCCTCAGAGAAAGATCCAAAGGGAGAACACCAGGTCCACACCCTGCCCCGAGTGCACCCTGGAGGCCCAGCAAGATGGGCGGCATCGGGAGTGTGGAATGGCCCTGGGGTGGATGGTGGAGAGCTGGCTTGTGTCAGCCTCCCTCCTCGGGAGGTGTCCACTGTCCACTTACACCACCTACCTATCACTTCCGTCCCTGTGGGAACCACGGGACCCTCCTGCCACCAGGGGAGCTGGCTCCAACCCCTTCTTGGCTGCCTGCTCACCCCCAGGAGGTAACCGCCCCAGGGCCCTGGCCAGCACCCCCTGCCCCTGCCCCAGCCCACCCTGAGGATGCCAGTGCCTGGGACATCCTCTGCCTCCGGGTCTTACCCTGAACTCCACCTCCCTGTCCCTGAGTGAGGGGTCTCTCACCTCCCCGGCCCCCACCCCAGGTCTGCAGCAATGGAGAGCCTGGTCCTCCCCGCTCCAGACAGGAGGGGGCGGCGTCCGCTGCTGGAGCAGGCCTGCAGCCCACCTCCTCCCTCGGCTGATCACTGTTCTCCCCGCTGCTACTGAGACCCACCCTTCTGCAGGTGTGGCGCTCGTCTTCCTGTGCTTGGCCTGTCTGAGGTAGGGTCCGTGAGTGGGGGGTCCCTCGTGGGCCAGGCTGGCTGGAGCTCCGTGCTGCACAAGGAGGCCCCTTGCCAGTTCCGTGGACAGAGCTGCAGTGCACGCGGGCAAGGTTGTCCTCTTCCATGGCTCCTTCCTCAGGGCTGCGTGCAGTAGGTGCTCCGTAAATGCTCCCCGCTGCTGTGATGGCTCTGTGGGCAGGATGGTGCCTGTCCTGTTAGGGATGGACAGGCGGCTCTCCCACAGGGCTCCGTGTGCCTCTCCTGGCTGACTTCCAGGCCTTGGGAGTGTGGGTTCAGGAGAAGGTGGCCAGAGGGCCGTCGAGCTGCCCTGGCCCTCCACTGGCCGGGAGCAGGCGCCTGGGGCTGGTGTGCTGCATGTGCTGGGGCCTTTGCAGTAACCACGCCAGTCACCCCAGCACTGTGGGAGGCTGAGACAGGAGGATCGTGAGTTCACAGCCAGCCCGAGCAACGACGAGGCGCTAAGCCACTCAGTGAGACCCTGTCTCTACATAAAACACAAAATAGGGCTGGGGAAGTGACTTGGTGGTCAAGTACCCGAGTTCAATCCCTGGTACCAAAAAAAAAAAAAAAAAAAAAAGAATGAGGCCTCCCCTTTGCACGCACTCCTTGTGCTAGTGGCCTTGGGCACGTGCATGGTGTGGCTGTCCTTACCGGCCGCCTCGTGGGCGAGGAGCAGCACAGCCACAGGTGGCCAAGGGGCTGTGGCCTTTGGTGTCCCAGCCTCCAGCATTGTATCTAGAAAGAGTTTGCGCCTCTTTCAGGTGCCCTTTGTGCCCTCACTGATGCTCTGGGCTGCATCTACTGAGCACTGCATGTCCCACTTCAGGCTAGGAAACGAGTGTCTCCTGTATGCCCTGCCAGTCTGGATGCAAAGGTTCCATGGCCCTAGAGTCCCTGGGTTTCTCAGATAGAGGGTCAGGGATCCATTCAACATGCTTCTCCCTGTGCCCACAATCCACAGAGACTCACTCCCAAGGGGGCTGTGTTTTCTGATAGGAGAAGAAATCATAATGACCAAGATTCAATCTCTCCATATATAAAGAGCACCATCAAATCAATGACAAAAGCACATTGTTAGCATCGTCACTCAGGAGTCCTCACACACCAGCATCCAGGGACAGGGAAGGCCATCCAGACTCTCATGACCCTGTAGGGTCACAGTGCAGCAGTTCTGGGTCAGACTCTCTGCTCTGCAGCCCCAGATAGGCTGCTTCCCTCTCTGGTGAGTTCCGGAAGCCTGCTCCTCAGGGTGCCAGCAGCTTCTTTTGGGGGAATCAGTAAAGACAGTTATTAGTTTCACAACTGTTGTCAAAGGGAAGGAACTGAGGCCGACAGGAGTTAGCAGAGCAGCGACCCAGACCAGGGCACCGTGTGCTAACGCCACCATCCTCAATCTGAGCCTGGGGACCCTGACACACCGGACACCCAGCAGACCAGAGAGATGCTCCGAGTCAGCACTGACTACATTCACACTCTGCAGGTGAAGAGGAGTGTCTGCAGGGAAGTGCACTGAGAGCCGGCAGGCCAATGACGGCTGCCCATGGGGTGGGCTGCAGGTACCAGGCGCTCCAGCCTCAGTGCACTGCCCCGGGCCTCCAGGGGGAAGCTTTGCCCTGACTCTCGGAGACCACAGCAGCTCTTCGACATCGAGCCCCGTGTGCTGCTCCTCCTGCTGCCCTTGGGTGGCTAAGCCGGCACTGGCTGGATCAACACAGGGAAAGCCAGCACAGGGAGGGCTGGTCTGCACCCGAGCTCCAGTGATTCCTGTGTCACGCCGTCTCTCCCTACCTCTCACCTCTCTCCTGTCTCTCTCCTCTGTCTCTATCTCTGTCTCTGTCTCTTGTCTCTTTCCTCTGTGCCTCTGCCTCTCAGTCCTGTGTGGTTCACTGAGGGTGGTGAAGTGGAATGGCATGTCCACCCCATGGGGACGGCCTCACTGCAGGGACCCCACCACTGCCACGGCCATGACCTGCAGGTGCCGCTCCTCACCACAGTCTCGGGGCTCAAGCTCTCACCTGCAGGAAGACACTCAGGATAGCCTGTGGCCCCCAGGATACTGTCTGTGCCCTGCAGGATGTCACACCAGGGGACCACGGTCACCGCTATGCCCAGCTCCTAGCACGAGCCTCCACACATGAACAAGGCAGCCATGATCAAAGCCTCCCAGAGCTCGGTCTCCCTCCTCACCCTCACAGTCCTGAGATCAGCTGAGGCTGCAGATGGGGACACCAATGCTTGAGAGGCAGGAGCTTGGCCAGGACCCCTCCCAGTGCCAGGGAGGTCAGCCTGTGCGGGTGCGGCCGATGCTCCTGGGCTGTGGCCCTGTGGGGGTGCAGAAAGCCCCCAGGTGCTCAGCAGGTCGGTGCTGGGTAAACTGAGGCCTGGGAACACTGGCAACCCAGGCCCTGCAGTAGCCCCCGGATCCCCACTCACCTCCAGGGCCATCTTCCTGGCCTCTGCACACCAGGGGACAGTCAGGTCACCCGGCTTCCCAGAAGCACTCAGCTGCACCCAGGCAGTCCCTGTGGCCTCCTAACCACAGCCCACAGCCCTTTTCCCCTTTCCGGACCGTTGGGTGACGTTGGGGCCACAGCTTGCAGGTCTCTGGGGGAGACAGCCTGGATGGCCATGGGACCCAGGATGGGGGACTGGAGGTACCTGCTGCTGAGCCTGGCTGCTGCCCTGACACTGCCCACCAGGCCCCCGGGTAAGAATCCTGACTCCACACGGTTCCCACCCAAGCCCCTCAGACTCCCACAGGCCAGATCCCATCTGGGGTGGCCCACGGGTGCTGGGCCCCCAGGCATGCAGGGTCCCAAGGCCCCTGGGACTCTCTGGACTCCTCTCTCCTGCATCTCCCTGTGTCCCTCCTCACCCACCTCTGTCTCTGCCTGTCCACCCCCTGCCTCGTCCCCACCTGCCCGGTGCCAGAGCTGCCTGGTGTTCTTTCTGGCCCTCACAGAACTACCCCACACAGGCTCCTGGGGGACACAGATCACTGGGGGCCGCGAGGTGATCCCCCACTCCCGGCCCTACATGGCATCTGTGAGCTTTGGAGGCCAACACCACTGCGGGGGCTTCCTGCTCCGAGCCCGCTGGGTGGTCTCAGCCGCCCACTGCTTCAGCGACAGGTGAGGATTTTCCTGACCCTGGCCAGAGGGGAGCTGGGCTCTGTAGGGACAGGGTGGACCCCACCGCTTGCCTGGGTCTCTCAGGGCCCACACAGGCAGCAAGGAGAATGGGAGGAGGGGCGGCCAGAGGGGTGAGGGGCCGGGGGGATGATGACCCCACATGGCCACCCTCACTGCTGTTGAGTGGACACTGCTGTCATCTTGTCAGGTTGGGGCGGGGTCACCAACACGCTGAGCACCATGCTTGCCCTAAGCATGGTTCGGATGAGCCTGCAGTTCCTGAACTGTCACTGAGCTAGGCCACCAGGGGCTGGGCCCCTTCCTCCGAGAGGGACTGAGGCCCCAACCTGTACGGCCACTCCCCACAGGGACCCCCGCACGGGCCTGGTGGTGCTGGGGGCCCACACGCTGCGCCCAGCGGAGCCCACGCGGCAGGCGTTTGGCATTGCGGCAGTGGTCCGGCACCCCGACTACCAGCCAGCCACACAGACCAACGACATCTGCCTGCTGCAGGTGAGCAGAGTCACCTGTGCCTCTGGGCCATGGTTTGAGGCCCCCTCTGGACCTTTACGGCCACTCGTGGTGCACATCAGGTGCCCCACATTTATGCCAAAGAAGGGGTGGGGAGGCTCTAGGGCTCCGTTAAAGACCCTGCCTGCCCTGGGCTGGACGAGCACTTTCCTGTGGAAAGTGGCTCCCTGTGCTAAGAGTGGTGGTCCTGGGAGCCCCACATGGCCCTCTTGCCTGGCCACCTGAGCCCAGCTGGACCCAGGTACGCCCCAGGGCCTGGTCTCCCTGAGGGGAGCATAACCAGCCTGCCCTCGGATCTTCATGACACCAAGACACCAAGACGGTCAGTTCTGTGGACAGGCGTGAGGGCACGGTGCTTCCCCACACAGCAAGGATGTCTGCATGCCCAGCTGCCACAGCCTGTGGGGGCCTGCTCACCCTGAACCCCAGTGCCTGGCACCTGCTGCCCAGGTTTGCTTGGCCCCTCTACAGATGGGGAAACCGAGGCAGGTGAGCAGTCGGCTACACAATGCCTACAGCACCAGGGAGTGAGTCCCAGCCCCGGGTGTGAGTCACTGGTGCATCTAGAGATGGCCGCGCGGACCTTCCGCTTCAGCCCCAGCCCCCGGCTGCAGCCCCTGTGGACCTCTGTGGTGTAACAGGCGGCCGCTTGGTTCTGGCTCCTGCAGGGTGCTGGGTCGGGAGCCCTGGGCTCCACCCTGGCCCTGGAGTCTGGGAGACTTCCTGGGGAGAGGAAGGGTGGCCCCCGCAGGGCAGCCATACTCTGGAAGTGGGCCTTGGGAGCGGCAGCAAATGAGAGCCGGAGGCCTCCTAAATGTTAAGGGTGGACAGAGGTTTCACCTGAGGGCACTGGGGAGCCACGGAAGGCTAAGAACAGGAACAGAGATGGGGTTTGTGATTCCGGGGGCTGATGAGGTGGAATCTGGTGGGCGGCAGCCCGAGACGGACTCCTCTCCGCGAGGCCAAGACCGGCTGTCACAGGCGGGTAGCCTGAGCAGCGCGGGGATCGCCGGGTGGGGAGGGAGGCCCTGAGCGTGGCCCCCTCTCTGCAGCTCAACGGCTCTGCTGTCCTGGGCCCTGCGGTGGGGCTGCTGCGGCTGCCGCGGAGAGGCGCCAGGCCACCGGCGGCCGGGGCGCGGTGCCGGGTGGCCGGCTGGGGCTTCGTGTCGGACTTCGAGGAGCCGCCCCCAGGACTGATGGAGGCCGAGGTCCGCGTGCTGGGCCTGGATGTCTGTAATAGCTCCTGGAGGGGCCAGCTGAGCCCCACCATGCTCTGCACCCGCAGTGGGGACCGGCGGAGGCGCGGCTTCTGCTCGGTAAGGTGCCCCGACCCACCCCCTACGTAGGACGAGCGGCCGCCCGCCGAGGGGCTCGGGGCAGGCAGGGCCCACTGCTGCGTCGGGGAAGGGCAGGGCGTCCACAGGGCCCCGGGCGGTAGTGCTGGGCTGCGGGGGTGCGCAGGCACGAAGCGCCGCCTTGTGCAGACACGAACAATGTCCAGCAGGGGGCGCAGCGGGGCCGCAGGAGGGCGCCGGCCCATCACCTTGAATATGTATGAACGTGGGCAGCCCTGGGGACAGCCAGGAGGGTCTTCAGCTCCGGACAAGAGAGGCGTGGTGTAGACAGACTCCAGTGCCCACCCGCCTGGGTCCAGTGCAGGCGGCGCCACCTCACGTCTCTGGGCCTGTTACCCTTGGTGAAAACACCACACCCGCGGTGCCTAGGGCAGAGGGTCAGAGCTGAGTCCAGAGGGCATTAGGGTGGGTGGACCAGGGGAGATCTGAGCGTGGGTATCTGGGAGGTCTCTCTGAGAGGAGCCCCTTGGAGAGGAGGTTTGAGGGAGCACTCAGAGCTGAGGGAAGGAGTGCCAGGCAGGAACAGCTTAGAGGGCCACTGTGGGCGTGTGTGCAGGTGGTACAGACTCCACCGTGCAGAGCCCCATGGAGGGCAGCTACAGGTCACTAGGACGTGCAGACAGGGGAAGAGCCTGAGGCTGGTGTCGTGGCAGGCCAGATTTATGGGCAAGAAGGGCAGAGGGCAGGCAGGGTGGGTCCTCAGGGCCTGGAGGGTGGAGGGCACTACACAGCTACTGAAGGTCTTGAAGCGGGTGCGTGGGGGTGTGAGTTACCTGCAGAGGCTCCTTTAGGGAAATGACACCCAGACACCAAGCCACGGCCCCTCATCTCCCTTCTCCTCCACCCCAGGGGGACTCCGGAGGACCTCTGGTGTGCATGGGCCGGGCCCACGGCCTCATCTCCTTCTCAGGCCTGTGGTGTGGTGACCCGAAGACCCCCGATGTGTACACACAGGTGTCTGCCTTTGTGGCCTGGATCTGGGGTGTGGTTCGGGGAGGCAGCCCCCCACCTAGGATTGCAGAGCACCGCCCAGGCGCTGCCTGAGCCACAGCCCTGCTGATGGACCTGCCACTTGGACTGGAGCACCCCCTGGCTGGGGCCCCTGAAGCCCAGGGACTGGTTGTGGGAGGGTATCTGCTGCAGATGAAGAGAACTGAATAGAATCCGGTTGACTGGCCAGACACATGGGCACCAGCTTCCACCGTGGACAGTTCCAGAGCCTGTTCCAACCAGCATCTGTCCTGCCTGCAGTCCTGTCCACCCTCCCATGCCCCCCACAGGCCCCTCAGGAGGTACTCAGCATACCCATCCTGGAATGCCAACCACTGTCTGGGTGGGGAAACTGAGACTGGGAACTGGGAGCTCTCTGGGGAGGGGTGGGGGCCGCAGGGATGCTGGAGAGGGGTCTCCCTATCTCAGTGGGCCCGTCCTCCCAAGCCTTGTCCCCATCCTGATGGCCACAGCAGGTGGCTAGTCACAGAAGGCGATTGCCCCAGACTATGCTGGCCCGTGGCTACTATTGTTGCACCCCAGCCCCGAAGGTGTTTATGAGCCCCAAGCCAGCTGGCTTCTTGGGCTCACCCTGAACTGTCTCACACCCCTGCCCTCCCCTACCTAAAGGCCCCTTTCTCTCCCTCGCCTCCTCTGTCTCTGTCCCTCCTTGGCTGCTGCCCATTGCTTGGAGCTGGATGCTGAGCCAGGAACACATGCCTAAGTCTTTCTGGATGCTCCCAGGGTCCCCACTGGTCACCACCTAGCTGAGGGGCAGAACAAGACCGAGAGGAAGTAAATGGAGGCCAGGATATCCCCAGTGGCTTTTTCAGTCTTTATTTCTTTGGTGACGCAGGATCCAGGATGCCCTATCAGGCTCAGTGGACCCCGAGCTCAGGATGCTCACTGGACTTGGGAGCACAGCCCTCTGGGCTGCAGGAAAATGGGCAGGGCCTCACTGTCCACCTTGCCCTGGACCAGGGGAGCTGGGCTGTCTGCCCACTGGTTTGCCTCTGGTCTCCAACACAGTTTGAATGGAGGGTGAGGAGCCTCAGGGAATGGCCCCAGAACTGGCTGAGGTCATCACCCCCAGCCCAGCTGGCAGGTGCAGAGGGGCTAGCTGGGAACGGGGTCTAAAGGCCTGGCCAAGGCCTGCCACTGGGCAGCAGGAACCCAGTTCTGCTCAGGTCAGTCTTGGCCCCCACCCTGTGGGTGAGCTGGGGCTCATGGTCCCCATTTGGTCATCCCTAAGTGGATTGGGCATTGCAGCCACAGCACCCAGTTCTGGGTGAATGCTGGCTGCCCCACATCCAAGGCCATGGGATGTCACCAGGCGAAACTTTGGGAGGTTCTGGGCAGTTCTACTGCCTGATCAGGATGCACGGATGAGACCCTGCTCTGGCCACATGCTGGGCATTTCTCAGGGGCCCTTACAGGAGGTACTGGAAAGGCAGAGGCGTAGGGACAGTGGGAACCTATTGCTCTTGGGCTGGGAGGACACTGTGCCACTTCCCTGGCCTTTTGCCTGTCTAGTGTGGGCACCTGCCTTGGGCCCCAGGTTCTGTGCTTTGAGGCTGGCCTCCTCACCTCTGACCTGGGGAGGGGAGGGCTGGGAAGCCTCTCACAGATCACTAGTCGGGGGCCACCAGCGAGCTGGCCGTGTAACCGACAGACATCCCCAAAGAAGCAGACGTTGTCGCCGCAAAGCTCCTGGCCGGGAATGGTAGGCCAGGAATGGCCGCGTACTTTGGCAGCGGCTGGGATACATGACGCGCAGGTCCCGGTGGCCTCTGGGCAGCAGATGCCTAGGTTAGGGGCTGGGCTTCCCAGGAGATCCCCTAACCTGAGGGTCTCCAGGGCTGCCACACCCACTGGCCCTTCTGGAGGTCTCCTCCCTCAGCCCTTCCCAGACATCGTCAGCGCGCTCTGGGATCCAAGAGATCCCCACGCAGGTTCAGGAGTCCGCGGGATATAAATTAGATTCTGCTGCTGTGAACAATAAATAAAAGAGGGACCGCCTCGCACGCTGGGCGGTGCCGCTGCAGCTCACACGAAGTTCTCCTCCTCCTCCTCGGACTGGGTCTCTGGCTGCTCCTCACGAGCGCCTGCAGGGCAGGGAGGAGCAGAGCTTGAGCGCGGCAGGCGCGGAGGCTCGCGTCCCCGACTGGCCCGCGCCTCACCTGCGCAGCTGCCCGGGTGGCGCACGCCGATGGAGCGACCCAGAAAGCAGGTGGCTTGGCGCAGGTGGCACGAAGAGATATAGGTGATGTTGTTGTTGCCGCAAAGCTCCTGGCCGGGAATGGTAGGCGCTGGGCAGGGTGCGGAACGACACACCACGCAGTGCGCGCTGCCGGTCTGGTCTACGACGCATGATTGTGGCCGTGGGCACACCACGTGCGCGCAGGACTCTGTGGGCCGGAAGCGAGCGAGGGTCAGGGGCGTCGCAGCAACTAGAATCACTGGGTGGGCCTACAGATTCGACCCCTCCGTACACCCGGCCCCCGCAGGGCTCGCAGCTCTCGCGAGTTTGCCCTGGGACTACACTGGGCGCCACCCCCACGAACCCCGTGAGTCGGCATCCAGGACCGAGCCCCGCCCCTCTCGCCCCACCTACAGGCCGCCCCGTCTGTTCCAGCACATGGCCCCGCCCTGCCGCCCCACCCACCCAAGGCTCCACCCTGTCTGCAACGAGAGCCGCGCCCCTCCCCGAGCCCCGCCCCACCAAGTTCTGGCTCCCCGGGAGGCCCGTTTCTGGTTCCGTCTTCAACCCAGCCCCCTCTGGCAGCACCCCGGAGCCACTCCGCTTCTTCATTCAATTCGCGAGAACTGTACAGGCGGACACCCTGCTCCGTCCCGGCGCCGTGCGGCAGCGCCCGGTACTCAGGCGCGGTCCGCGTGGCCCGCCCTCCCGCAGGCCCCGCCCCGCGTACTTTGGCAGCGGCCGGGATACATGACGCGCAGGTCCGGGTGGCCTCGGCAGCGCGCGGCGCGCAGCTCGCACTCGTCGCGGTAGGTGGCGCCGTCCGAGCCGCAAACTTGCAGGCGCGCCGGGAGACCAGCGCAGTCCGGTGCGCACTCGCAGCGAGGGCGGCCCCCCAGCATGCGGCACGCCTTGCCGGGGCCACACTCCACGCCGTCGCACGAATCTGCGGGAAAGGGCGAGAGCACGTGGGTCTGGGCGCGCCGCCCGGAAGGGTCCTCAGGTCTCTCGCCCACTCTGTCGAAGGATGGCGGCGGGCCCTGTGGCCGCGGCGTGACGGGATCGGGGTCAGGAGCACCGGGACGCGTCCGGCGCGGAGTCTGCGCGCGGACCTACTGGGGGACAGGGTTTGTTCTGCGCCTGGGCGGAGACTTGGTGAGGAGCTTGGCTCCACGTGGGCGGGCGGGGGTCTCTGCCAAGAATCTGGGGTCCAGGGCCGAACTCCATTTCCCTCTGCAGCGAGACCGACTTCTGCTTCCCACTTTCCGCGCGTTTGGGGGAAGGCCTGCCGGGCCGCTGCGTCAGCCCAAGAGAGGCCTCCACCCCAACCAGGCTTGGGTCGGGGGCGCCCGCAGGTCTGTTGCTGCTGTGGCCAGGACCTCTCCAGGAGGCGCCGGTGAGGGAGTGTGTGGTCCCGCCCGAGTTGCATTTCGCGGGGAAGGGACCTCTCGCGGCCTCCTGAACCGGGGACTCACTCCCGCAGCCCCATTTCTCAGGTCTGGCTAGGAAAAGCTTCTTGCTGGAGCCCTCGCCGGTCCCCTTCTCTTTTTTTTTTTCTGGTACTGGGGATTGAACTCAGGGGCACTCGACCACTGAGTCACATCCCAGCCCTATTTTGTGTTTTATGTAGAGACAGGGTCTCACTGAGCTGCTTAGCGCCTCGCCGTTGCTGAGGCTGGCTTTGAACTCGCGATTCTCCTGTCTCAGCCTCCCAGAGTGCTGGGATTACAGGCTTGGGCCACCGCACTCGGCTGATGTACTGTTTATACATCCTCCCTGAGGCCTGGTCACACCTGGAGGGGCAGCAGGAGTGCCTCACCTTGAGAACTCCAGGCCAGACCAGGGATGCAAGCCTCCCCGACACCCCTTCCCTGCCCCTTTCTGTTGCTTGGGTGTCTGGAGCCTGAACTCTGAACATTGTGGAGGCCTCAGTTTCTCTGTGCATAAAGGGGATGGAGATCCCACCTTACAGTGTTCTTGCCTAGGACAATGGTCAGAGTTCCGTTTGGGCATCACCATGTGGGCCACACCAGGCACCTCCCACCCGGCCCACATACACATCTGGAACCACTTGGGTGGCTTCAGAAGGGAAAGGGAAGGGGGCCAGGTTCCCATCCCAGGGCCAGATTGAGGCTGGGGGCAGAGTTCTGGGCCATTTCATGCCCAGGTCGGGCACTCTCTGAAGTCTGTTCCCCTCCCAGAAGCCAGAGGGGAGATCTGGAGGGGTTCGTGTGGCAATGAGTTCAGGACCACCCAGCCAGGCTGATCTGGGATTAATCACTTCTGAGGCCCTGAGGCCCACAGTCCCAGTCTGAGTTCCCCAGCTTGCCCTTCAGGTCTGCAGCCCTGTGCCCCCTCCTCCCAGCCCCTGCTGACCCGACCGTGGGCGCTGTGGGTGCACTCTCCCGCACGGCTCTGCCTAGCAAACTCCTGCTCATGCTGCAGCACCTGGCTCTGATGCCCCTTCTTCAAGCCCTGCCCCAGCACCCTCTCTGGGCTCCTGCAGCTTCAGCCCTGACCACAGGGGATTAGGAGGGTTCTCCAACCAGCCCATCCTCCAAGGCAGAGGACTCTGGACTCTCATCCTGCTCATGGTGTGATGTGGGGAGCAACATTTCTTAGAGCCAGGTCCAGAGGCACAAGCCTGTTGAACATGCATTAAGGGCCCTCTTGTGGGTGCTGGGAACAGCCCCCAGGAAAGCCTGCCCTCCAGGAGCTAGGTGTGAGCCAAGGGGCCTCTGCCAGTTTGGGGGTGGGTGGCAGAGACATTCAGACGGAAGGCCCAGGGATGCAGCTGGAACGCTTCCTGAGTCCTGGGCTGTAGGAGCTGAGGCCTGGGAACCTGGGAGCACCCCACCTCTCTCTGAGGCCAGAATCCCTGAAGGCGAGCATGCTCCTGGTGAGAGGAAGCTTGCTCCTGACATCCCACTGTCAAACACGGTGACTCTTCCTGCTGGTCCTGAGCTGAGCCACAGTGCCCTGCGCCTGGCCCCAGCAGTGCTGCGGGCTCACCTCTGCAGGGCAGACAGTGGACGAGGCCCAGGAAGCCCAGGAGGCTGATCTTGTTCCCTGGGTGGGTGAAGTTGGACCAGGCCGTGTCGATGTTGCCCGAGGCACAGCACTCGTCCTGGCTCACGTCAGTCCTCAGCACCAGGCTGCAGGTGGCCTCTTGGCCTTGCTGGAGCCAGCAGACACCCCCTGTGGGAGAGGGGACGCTGCTCGCAGGCCACTGCTCACGGCCAGCCTCTGCCCCACCACTGGGACGCATACGGCCCATGCTCCATGGCTCCTGAGGCACAGAGAGCCACTTGGATGCCCACCCAGGCTTGGCCCCTTTGGGGGTCCCTGCTTTCTGAGCCCCACCCCCACTACTGTACCACCAGCCTCTCCGCCCGAAGGCCTGGGAACTGGCTTCCCGCCCAACCAGTCAAATGCCAGGCGCTGGACAAGTCAGGGTCAGTGGGCCTGCAGCCTTTCTCCCGCCTCTGCCCTCTGTCTAGACAGCGCCCGAGGGCGCAGAGCCCCTGGCTTGGCAGCCCCCCCTCGCCTGGCCCGCCTCTTACTCACTCCAACTTAGGAACATTCTCCCGGCATGAGCTCACCGTCTCCCCGGGGACAAGGCCTTCGGGGAGGGGGCTTGCTCTCCCCTCCACCAGTCTGGGATGAGGCTGCTGGTGGGGTGGGGGGCTGGGAGGCAGAAGGCCCTCCGCTGCTTCACCCTGAAACAGGGGCTCCAGAGGCTGCAGCCCCCATCCCAGCTGTCTGTGGCTCCCAGGGACCCACTCTGGGAGCCCTACACCTCGGCACCAGCCTTACAAAAGGGGAAATGGAGTCGGGGAGTGAGGGTGTCACTTGCCCAGCTCTCCCAGCAAGCTGCAGGTTGAGGGGCCAGAGACCCACCCCATCTGCGGAAGGTCTGGCACCCAGCTGGAGTGCTGGGGCTGGCCACCCAGTTGCCTCGCCCAGGCGTCCGGGCCCACCCAGATGACTCGCTTCCCATCCTGGCTTGGCCACTTACAGGCTTTATGACCCTGAGCCTCAGTTTCCCCATCTGGAAAACGGGTGGTCCAGCACCCACACACTGACTGTTCTGCAGATTTGGGGACAGAGGTAGACACAGTGCTCAATAAATGCTTGTGGGGTGCTGGCCAACCTCAGCTCTGCTGGCCTTGGGGTGGCTCTCTTCAGGCCCTTGGGCTGGGGAGAGGGGCTCCCTCCGCCAGCTGCTGGACACCCCTGGCCCAGCCGGCGCTCCCCGGCATCGCGGCCGCATTCCGCAAGCCCACGTGGGTGGCCGCCCCACCCGCCCCTTCCGGCCGCCCCACTCACCGGGCGCGGGGTCCCCCGAGCCCACGTAGCCCACGAAGCCCACGGCCCAGGCCAGGGTCCCCCAGGGCAGTGGCCACAGCGGCCCCGGCGCCCCGGGACGCATGGCGAACAGAGAGCGAGGCGCCGACTTGCAGCGCGGGGCGGGCGCTCCCTATAAAGGTCCCGCGGCCGCGGGCGGGGCCGGCGGCGGGGCGGGGCGGCGCGGGTGGCGGGGACCGGACGTGTCCCGCGCGGTGCAGGGCCGGGCCTGCGCGGGGGTGGCAGCTGGGGGAGGGCCCAGTCCCATCTGGGAGCCAGAGAGTTGGTCTGGGAAGATGTGGGTGGGGTGTAGCCGGGGTCAGGGGACAAATTGCCTGTGATGTGAGTTGGAGGTAGTGACTGGTGGCTTTGGAGGTTCTAGGTGGCAGCCTCCAGGTGTGCAGCGGGCTGGGTAGTCTGGTTGCACAGCTGTGGCTTTGAACCACAGGTTCAGGTCTGGGGCTGCAGACACCACCTTGGGGTTGGCATGAGGTCTCACCTTCATGGCCCAAGTGTGCCTTCCATACTTTCTTCTCTGTTCACACCTGCAATCCACCTGCCTGGCCACTGACCAGTGGGCACACGAGCAAGTGGACAGGTGCAGGACAGGTGGAGGGGTGCAGCAGGTGAGACCCCCAGACAGCTGGTCGCAGAGCAGGCGGACAGCAGGCTTCACACCAGAGCCTGCAGCTTCTCCCCAGCTGGAGCCCTGGGGGCCTGCACCAGGTCCCCAACCCTTGCCAGTGGCAACCTAGGCCACATGAGTGCTTCTGTAGGTTTGAGAGGGTCCTCTCTCCCTCCCAGGTTGGCCAGAGACTACCCTGGAATCCCGGTTGCCTGAGCAGAGGCGTTCCCTACCATTCATTTTGGAGCTGATTCTGCGTAGCTCGGGGGCCCTCCAGAATGGCCAGGACACTCCTGCAGTGTGCGTGGGTTCTGTGGAGTCCCTTGTGCTTCTGAGATGATCGGTGGCAGCAGCGGGGACCATGCAGGGTGCTGCACTGCCCAGGCAGACCCAGTCCTGGCTTCCCCAAGCTCGTGTTTGGAGGCATGTGGTCGCTCCCATCAAGCAGATGAGTACCCTGACCTATGGCTGGGAGAGTGTGAGCACTCCAGGAAAACTGAAAAGGGTTAAATGTGGAGAGCAGCCCAGTGTCCTGGGGGTGCCCCTGCCTGTCGCCCCTATTCCTGCTTTCTCCTCCCTCCAGTGGGGAAACAGTCTCCCTGGATCCATGAGGCACAGTCTGTCCTGCACGAGGAGATCTGCCACCATCAGCAGCCACACCCAGACCCTTGCCTGGCCTTAGCTGCCCATCCTGACTGCTGTCCTCTAGCCAATGGCCAAGGGCCAAATTTCTACCCTCGTGCAGAAACACCCTCCCGTGCTGACCTGACCTTGGCCCCTGGCAGTCCCCCAGGGATTTTCTGGAGTTGGGGAGCAGGCAGACATGGGACCCCATGTTCTCACTGAGGGCGAGAGGTGTGAGGGCTGGACAGTGTGACCATGGCCGAGACTTGACCCTGCCATAGCTCCGCCATCTGGGCTGGGCAAATCAAAGGGTCATTGTCTGGCTGGCGTGGGTTCAGGGCCCCTCCAGCCTGCTCTCTGGCCTGGTGTGCTGTGACCTCAGGCAAGTCACTGGCTGTTTCTTGGGGACCCCTCCTCCTGAGACCCCAGTGCCAGCCACCTTTGCTCTCCTCAGCTCTGCCCTTCTCTTCTCCGCCTCTGTGTCGGCGCCCAGCCTCACCCCTGTCACCCAGTCCCCACCCTGCTCTGTTGACTCCTCAGCTCAGACCCCACGGTAGCTCCCCAGCCTCTGCTCACCTCCCAGGCTGCTCTCCCCCAAGCCTGATCAGCACCCAGGCAGCGCAGGGCCTGGGCAGATGCTGGGAGCGTGTCTGAAGCTGGGGGTGCCCCAAGAGAGGGAGATACAGGAAGGGACCCAGAGCTCTGAGGATTGGGCTGTAGGATGGTGGGCTGGGGAGAGGAGGGACGGAGGTGCCCGCTAGAGGGTGGAGGAGCCAACCTGCCGCACAGGGGCCTCCAGGCCTGACTCCAAGGCCAGCAGGCCTCGCTGATGGGATTTGGTTCAGGACCTTCAGGAGAGGAGGTTTTCCTGGATTGTCCAGGTGGGCCTGATGTCACTGAGGGTCCTCAAAGTGGACACCCTTTCTGCTGTGGTTAGAGACCTGGGCAGAGGGTCTTGGCGGCCATTGCTGGAATTGATGAAAGAAGGGGCCTCACACCGTGGAGTGTGGGTGGCCTCTGGGAGCTGGAAGGACTATGGAGCAGCCCCCTGGAACTTCCTGAAGGGACACAGCTCTGCTGATACCTGACTCTCGACCAGCTTGACCCTGTGGGACTTCTGACTCCACAGCTGTGAGCAGCCCACTTGCAGCTGCTTGGGAACAGCTCAAGGCTGCTGGACCTCTGGCTCCAGGGTCCATCTGTGAAGTGGGCACAGACCCCAGGACTAGAGGTTCTAGCAGACACAGGCAGTGGCTGGTGCTGGGCATGGGGGGGGTCGTGGCTTGCACATGGGCTCCTGTCCACTGAGACACTGTGCTTCCTTGGCATCCCCAAGCCCCACTGGGTTGAGACTGGTGTCAGTTCTAGATAAGTGAGGTCCCAGGACCTGTGTGCTGAGCTGTGGGGCAGGCCTTCCCTGCTCCGGACTGGACAGTGATGTCTGGCCCTCCTGTTCCCAGACTACATTTTTCCTTTGGAGCATCACCTCCTGCAGTCTAGCCAAGTGGCTGCAAGCATCAGCACCCACTTAGGCTCCAACAATTAGTGAGGAGTCCCCTAGAACTTTTGCTGGGAAAAGGACATCCACTTTCTGCCTGGCTGCTGGTGGCTCCTGCCAGTGGCAAGAGAGAGGCCAGCCCAGCAAGGCTAGAGCTTCTAGGAGCCCCAGCGATTCCTTGTGATATATTGGAGGACCTGGATCCAGCTATGACTAAACTCCTCCACAATATGAAACCAGTTTAAACTGAGTTTTGGTCACTAGCAGCTGACAAAACCACCTTTCCAATAAATTCATTCAAGCAGAACTTATAGGACTCAGAGCAGCAGGCGTTGCAGGAGCCACACTGATGTCCTCATCTCTGTCTCCAAGGTGTGGGTCATGGTTTGGTACGAAATGCTTTTGGGCTCCTGAGAGCCTGGCTTTGCTGGTTCTCTGATGGGGTGGGCGATGCTCGTGGCCATGGGAGGTGCAGAGGCGTTCTGAAGGCGGCCAGGCCTTGTCTTGCTTTCACCAGGTGTCCCCAGCTGTGATATCATGTGGGGTTCCCAGGGCCACAGATGGAGTCCAAGTTGTTCAGTCCGGGTTCAAGGCCCTGCCTGCTGGGCCCACACAGTCCGGCCCCTTCCCACAGTAACTCTTCCACCCCAGCCCCCAGCTGTCCTGACCCCACCCCTGCTGCTTCCTCTCTGTGATGAAGGATCCAGTTTGAGCAGGAATCCGGTGACCATGCTGGTCTCAAGGGCAGGGCCTGCCCTTAGTGCTGATGTCCACAGCAGGCCACAGTGCCATCAGTCATTCCTGTCCCGAGTCTTGGCGTGGAGGCCATGTAACCCAGCTCTGGCTGGAGGCAGCACTCAGACCAGGTCTGCTGTGACCCTTAAGCAGCCACTATCAGTTTCCTGGTTGCTGCTGTAACGTGCAGCAAGCCCAGCAGCTGGAAACCGCACTGGTCCGCCAGCCTGCAGTTCAGGAACTCAGAATTCCAGCCGGCTCTCCCTGGGCTGAAATGGAGTGCATTAGGGACCTTCCATCCTCCATCAGTGCTGAGTACCATTTCAGGTGTCCCTGCCGGGACCAGGTGCAGGGCCCCTACTTCCTATCCCAGGAGGCAGCTGGAGTCAGGTGCACCGCTGCCTTCTTGGGTGGGCCTACCCTGGGCCTCAGTTTCTCCATTTGTGAAATGGGAAACACTTTTCTTTGAGCCCAGGTTGACCAGGAGCAGAGGTGGGTTTGGGGCTGGCTGTGGTGTGTGCAGTGAGGCCCCTCAGGCCTCACTCCGTGCCCTGTCCCTGTGGCCTGTTTTGAGGCTTCCTTCCCTCATCTTGGCACTTGAATGGGGAGGGAACTCCTTGGGAGTGCATATCCTGTCCGAGCCCCAGTTGTGGCCCAGGAATGTCCCTGGCGCAAAGAGCACAGAGGCCGTGCCTGGCCTGCAGATCCAGAGATGGGACCAGTGCACAGGACAGTCCAGCGGGCCCTTGGGTCTCAGAGACACACCCCATGCATTTGGGATGAGGAGGCAGCAACTCCATCCCAAATACTTCCACGCAGACGCAGTCACAGCAACAATAACAGATGGCGGACAGCTGGGCCGAGGGCACAGTGCGGGGGCCCCTTGAATGTTCTTGCAACCTCTGCAAGCCGGGAATTATTTACAATAAAGTTAGCAACATTCAAGTGTCCTGGGTCTGAGAGAACCCAGGCGCCTCTGACCCCCGCCAGCCCCTCAGCCCCACTCTGACCTCTTACTGCCTGGGTTTCAGTAAAGCAGGACAGGAGGGCGTCTTGCACAACGGGGATCTCAGAGCACCCCTGGGGCACAGGTGTGCAGGCTGCAGCGTCCCAGCCTCCGTCTGGGTGCAGGTGGCCCAAGGGTCTACCTGAGCTGAACTCCATCTGAAGCCCCTGATGTCCTGTGCTTATTATCTTAATGCAAAACAAAAACCAAACAGAACCTCCCCCAACAACAACAAAAGCCCCACCCAGCGGAAGGTGCACCAACAAAGTCACAAAAACAAACCAAAACCACAGGCCAAAAAAGCACTCGAACAACTTAAAAATGAGCAAAAGCCACAGACCGAAGTCTCAAAAAACAAAAAGATGAATGAAATGAGAAATAGAAACTTGCCAATAAGTGCTACAAATACAAGTGAAAACCGGCGTCTTTCAACACGTGTAAATAAAGGTCAGGAGGCAAAGATGAAGGGAGTGCCTCTAGGAGGTCGGGTACCCACCCGAGACAGGTGGGTGAGGTCTGGGAGGCGGCTGCAGGGCCAGGAGGAGCCTGGAGGCCCAGGAGACCTCTGCGTTGCAGCCTCCAGCTGAGCCCTGGGGATCCCCCCCCATGCGCTCTCCCCAGCCTCTCATCTGCAACAGCAGCTAGGAGGCCTAACTAGGAAGCTGGCAGGTGACCAGAGGACACTTGCCGTTGGTGACCACCACTGCTGGGAATTGGGGGCGGGGGCACTTTTGTACAGCCCATGACCTGGGCTCTGGTGAGTGCTGCCCCATCGTCTATGCAGCGGGACTTTAGGGTCCCCATATCTTGGGGCCTTGGAGAGGATTCAGTGCCAGGCGGGGCACACAATAGGTCCTGGTTTTACGGCAGTCATGTTCCCACTGGGGTCCTAGGAAGCCCTTTGGGCACCCACACAGGAGGCACTCACTGATTAATTCGGGTCTGCGGGGCGCCTATTGTGTGTTGGAATTGGCCCTGAGTGTTGGGGGATGCCCTTCTGCGCCCTGGCTCCAGACAGCTGCCCAGGAGGGAAGAGAGCTGTGCAGAGCAGATGCCATGAGGGGAAGAGAGCTCTGCAGAGCAGATGCCGAGGAGCTGGGGAAGGGAAGGACCTAGAGAAGGGCCGGTGCCCCAAGGTCTGCTCTGCCCACCCAGCAGGACCCCTGAGGATCAAGGAGGACTAAGGTGTGCACGTCTGCCGACAGCTACCGAGACCTCAACCCCCAAGGCCCCAACCCCTGAGGCAGGCTCTGCCCACCCAGCAGGACCCCTGAGGACCAGGGAGGACTAAGGTGTCCACGTCTGTCCACAGCTAACGAGACCCCATCCTTGAGGCAGGCTCTGCTTGATCTGCTCAGAGACCGTAAGTTATAGCTGGTGGACGTGTTGGTGGAAGTTTAAATGGGGTCCACTGCCGGGGCTGGGCTGTAGCTCAGTGGTTGAACGCTTGCCTAGCATGCGTGAGACACTGGGTTCGATCCTCAGCACCACATATAAATAATAAATGAATAAAATAAAGATTCTTTAAAAAAAATGGGGTCCACTGTCTGAAGGCCTCACCAATGTAGGGTGCCACGTGGGCAGGGTCTCAATAACTTCTGATTAATGGGTGCTGGTGTGAAATGACCCTGGAGCTGGGCATGGCAGGCCTGGTTTGGAGCTTAGGACATCCCAGCCTTGGTCCTGGAGCAGTAACTGGATTCCCAGGCACAGCGCGCCCTCTGGTGGTCATCTCAGGAATAGCTTGGAATCGCCCTTGGAGGAGTGGATCAGAGGACTAGCAGGAAGTCCGATGCCCTCAACTTCAACCAGCTTCCATTCACTCCTCAAACTTCTGTCCTCTAGGAAGCACTCTTTGTCTCCCCAGGCAGAGGAAGGGTCACCCTAGGGCCCAGCCTTATGGGGCTGGAGTGTTTGTATGCTTCAGCACACATAGGATGTGGTTGGTATGCAGGAGGTGCACAATAGAGAAATAAACCTGCGATTAGGCTGATGGTTACCTCAAACGACCCTGGCCTGCAGTGGGTGACAGCTCTGCTGATTAACTTGGGAGGGGATTAGACTTTCTTCCTCTGTACCCAGAGGTACTGAGGCCTGGGAACCAAGAGCATAGTGGGAGCAGGACCTCAGCCTCTGCTGTCCCAGGGGTCACACTGAAGGATAGGCGGTGGTGTAGGCTCAGAGGGGTCTTCCTTCCACCCAGGAGTGTCCCTGGCCACATTCATTCCACCAGTGTTAATGGACCACAGCTGGGTGCCAAGCACAGCCTGAGTGCAGCTGGGAAGGAGGCACAGAAGTCCTTCCTCTGGAGCGGGACCTCACAATTCTCAGTGGGAACAAGGGCTATTCCCGTGGGTTTCAGAAACCTCTGCGATATTTAGCAGAAAACTGGACAGACAAGAGGCAGAAGCCACGCCACAGCCTGAGGAATGGTGCACCTGGAGAAGGGCAGGTGGGGAGAAGTACAGAGGGAGCCCGGTGCCTTCCCGGGTTAGGAGGAGGAAGAGCAAGAGGGGGAGGAGGGGGAGCATCAGGAGGAGGAGGAGCTGAAGGAGGGAGACGGGAGGGAGAGGAGGAGGAGCCGATGGAGGAGAGGCAGAGGTGGTGGAAAGGAAGAGGGGTCCGCCGCAGAGCCTGCCGCGCGGGAGACCCAGGTTGCCAAGGGGACTCGGCCCCACCCACTTAGGCCCCGCCCCCGACTGCCCCTGCAGCCTCCAGCCTGGTTCCGCCCCTTGTCCGGTGTCAAGTTTGACAGCCAGGCCTAGTTTGCCCCTCAAGGGCCACCGTCGCCCGCGCGGCCGCCCGCCGCGCGCGCTTCCCGCGCCGCTCGTCCGCCCCACGCCGTGCGTGAGTGTGCGTGCTGTGCGTGAGCGTGCGCGGGCGCGTCGGCCGGCGAAGGAGCAGCAAACGGCCGGCGGCGGGCGCCGCGCGGGGGGCGGGCGGCGCGGAGGCGGCGGCGGCCATGGCCGAGGCGTCGCCGCAGCCCGGACGGTACTTCTGCCACTGCTGCTCGGTCGAGATCGTGCCGCGCCTGCCGGTGAGGCTCGGGCGGGCGGGCCTGTGCGCGCGGGCCTGGGCGGGCCGCGGCCGGGCGGGGGCCGGCGCCGGCGGGGAGACCGAGGCCAGGCGGCGCCGGCGCGGGTCGTCTCCGCGGAGGCCCGTGCGGTGCGGCCTGTGCCCCGCTGCGGGCTTGGGACACGGCGGCTCGGCGGGCGGGCGCGGGCGACCCCCAGCCGCCGTCGAGAGCCCGGGCGCTCGGGCCCGGGGAGCGCGGCGCTGCGGCGCAGAGCGGAGGCCCGGAGGCCGAGCGCCGCGGGCAGTCGCAGGCAGGGGCCCCTGGCCGCGGCTCGGGAGGACGCGGGCCCTGGGCGGTCGCCGAGGGGACCCGGACCCGGCTCCGGCGGACGTTCGCCGAGCGCGTGGCCGGGCTGCGGGGGCGCGCCTCGCCGCGCCGGCCGCGTGGGCCTGGCCGCGGGCCTCCCGGCGCCGTCCGCCCCGCCGCTGCAGGTGTCAGGTGTTGGAGAGGTGTCTCGCGCCGGGGCGCACAGGGCCCGGGAGAGCGCCGCTGGGCGCTTGGCGGGCCGCCCCTCGCCCAGGGCCCTGCCTGGTGCCCCCGGGGCGCTTCCTGCTGCTCGCGAACAGCGTGTCAGGCTGGCTCGGCTCACCGGGGAAGCAGGTAGGTCTGCAGTGGGCCCGGCCATCCCTGCTTTCATTCCGCGCTTTCCTGCCCCAGGCTGGTGGGCAAAGTGGCCCTTTAGTCCTGGTCTTCGGGTGGGAAAACTGTAGCCTGCGGTGGCGCACCGGAGGAGTGGCACGTGGCCCTCACGTCTGCGCCCTCCCACTCTCCGGCGATTCAGAGGGAGGTGCGGGGGCCGAGGGTCTCTGAGGGGAAGGGACTATGGGTGGGGAGGCTGTGTGGAGCTGCTGGAGCCACGTCCTGCCTGTCACCCACCTCGCCGGTGCTGGTACTCCCTGAGGGGAGGGGCCCTGGAGGAGGAGCCTGTGGGGCTTGGAGGGGACGGAGGGAGACGGCTTCCGGAGGCCGGGGGCTTACCCTCTCCCCAGCGGGAGAGGGAAATAAAGTCTGGGCGAGACAGAGACGGAGCTGAGAGTTGCCTCTCTTCCACCACAGCCTCATGGACTCTTGCTCCAGCTGTTTAGCTTTCAGTGTCCTTGCCTTTCTATTTGTGGCAGGCAAGACTGGTGGCCTGGCAGTGTGCAGGCCAGGCTTAGTGGCAGTGCGGCCCCCTGCAGCTGCTCTGAGCCCCTAGATGGGCCCTTCCTTGGGGGATGGAGCCGGTGTGTGTGTGTTCTTAGCTGTTCTTGGTCTGCCTGTCTGGGCTTCCTGGGGCCCACATGGTGTGGCTACTTCCTGACTGCGGCCTTGGGCAAGAAGGACCCTGATCTCCTCCAACTGTTACCAGGCCTGGTGAGGACATTCCTCTAGTCATGGCGGTCCAATGTGGTCTTTGACCTTACAGGGCTCATGGACTGGCTGGGGACTGATGAATACGAAATCAGACCTTGGTCAAATTTCATAAGAATGAATAACAGTGGGGAAGAGGTGTGGGTAGGGCATGGTGACTGGTCTTCAGGGTGCCTGCCCGTGGGCTGGGCTGGCTGTGGCAGAACCGCTGTGTACTGGGACTGGCACACCTGGTGCCCTTGGAGGGGCCTCACAACCTGGGAGAGTCCCAGCCTGTGGCGGGCACTCCAGAGAGGAGCCCGCCCACAGCGCAGTCAGCTCTGAGGTGTCTGTGGCTGCTCAGGCTCCTGGCTGGTGGTTAGGACATGCCCACTTCCTGATGACAGGAGCTGGCTGCCATCTTAAGCCCTGAGCGGCTGTCGGGGCTTTTCTGGTCAGGCGAGGCTCCAGCAGCTACACCACTTCCCACCTGACATCCTGGTCTGTCAAGTGGATTGGAGTCGCAGCAAGGAACATGTATGCAGGTGGCCAGTACCTAGCCTGTCTCCCTGGTGGCTGCCTGTGAGGGAAGGGGGGGGCTCAGGAGGGGGCTCTGCAGTCAGGTGGGCAGGTGCCCATGTGGGGTTGTGACTGAGAAGCAGTGTGGAGAGCATCTGGGTGTAAGGAGTGGTCAGCTTAGGTGGAGGGGGTGTGTGGGAGCAGGAACCAGACGGGCTAGCTGGAGCCGGAGGCCTCGGGGGCAGGTACACAGGCCCAGACTCGATTCTCTCAGATGTGGTGCAGGTCGTGTGACGTGCAGGGCATGGGTACGGAACACCCTGTGGGCAGCACCTGCCCAGTGCTGGCCTCTCCAGCCTCCTTCATTCACAGTACTGTGGCCCAAGCCAGGGCAGACAGGTGTGGATGGAGGGACCCTCTTTTGTGTAAGTTCTTGGGTCTGTTGGTGCCACCTGGGGAGGGAAAGTGGCTGTGGACCTGACCACCGGGCATTCACATCCCTGTTGGCAAGCTCCTAGATGGGCCCTGCCTCCTGGGGGTGTAAGCTGGTGGATGATGCAACGTTACTGTCTGTGGGGTGGACACATGGAGAGGGAAGGCCAGGGTGAGCCAGGAACAGTGCGGGCAGCTGTTGTTGTGCCTGGTGTCCCTTCTTGGACTCTGGAAGTCTCTTGAGAGTGCCCCACCTCCTCTCCCCACCCCAGGTGTGCATCTCTTCCTGGCCTGCAGGGTATGCTCTGCTGTGTGCTGTGAGCTATGGGGAGACACCTGTTCCTCTTCATATGTCTGTCCAGTGTCCTGTGGTAGTTCTGCAGAAGCTGAGGCCCCAGGGAGGTTAGGTGGGCATTGGCTCCCAGCAGCATGCCGTAAGCCTGGCACTTGGTGATGGATAGAGCGGCAGGGATGCCCAGGGAGCCATGGCTGGGTTGGTTAGGACAGCTGTGGGCCTAATTTTCCCTTTCAGTGTTCTGCCCACATCAGCACTTTTCTGTTTGTGCCCAGGAGGAGGAACTTCATCTGGAGTCCTGGGCAGAGCCACCCACTGCAGTCCTAGGGCCTCTATGCCCTCAGCCTTCTATATAGTGGCACATGCAAGGTCTGGGGCTCTGTCAGGGGTAGACCAGCCTAAGAGAATCCTGGAAGGTGGAGTTAGGTGCCACTGGGCTTCGGTGCCTGCTGGGCCTGTGTGCAGTGGACACCCTCCCACCAGGTGCCCCGAGTGTGTCGCAGGCATGCAGTGGCCCTCACAGCAGGCATTCCCGGCAACAGCTTTGCTCTCCTGTTGCTTCTCCAGCCTGTACCAGGAACGTTGTGCCCTGTGCAGGGTTCACATGCTGGGGGACAGGCCTGATGCAAATGTGAGTCTTGGTGGCAGCTGCTAGGTCCCAGAAGAAAAGGACACAGGAAGTGTCACGTGCACCTCTGGGGCTGTGGAGGGAGCTGGGCGTCCACATCTCCCCATGCTTCTGCACACTCTGCTCAGCTGAGAAGCCTGCATTATCCTGCCTGAAGAGTGGTGGCCTGGGCAGGGCTGGGGCTCAGTGGCAGAGCACTTGCCAGCATGTGTGAGGCACTGGGTTCGATTCTCAGCACCACATATAAATGAATAAATAAGAAATAAAGGCCCATCAACAGCTTAAAAATATTTTTAAGAGAGAGAGAGTGGTGGGCTTCCTGAAGGCAGTCAGCACTGTGGCCCTTTCATCCCTCACCTCAGTTCCCCAGCTTCCTATGGTGTCTGGCCAAGGGTCTCAGTGTCTGTCACAGGGTCCCCTGAACAGGCCTGGCTGTACGCATCTGCACTAGGCAGCTTGGTGCTTGTCCCTCTCCCACCCCGAGGGAGTAGGTGGGTACACAGCAAGCATCCACCTTCCTGACAGGTGCTCGTGGGGAACCCAGGTGGCCACAGCCAGGCTGGTCAGGGCTGGCCTCTGCAGGGTGTCCAGTTGGACACCTGGGGTGAGGCAGTTGGGGCAGAGAGGATGGTGCAGGGCTAGGAGGAGATCAGGGCTGGCCTCTGCAGAGGTGTCCAGGTGGACACCGGGGGCGGGGGGTACAGCTGTGGTAGAGAGGACAGTGCAGGACTAGAAGGCGATCAGAGCTGGGCACAAGCTGCCTCTGGCTGGGACCTTGGCTGCTGTGGGCAAGGGCCAGCTGGCCAGCCCTGGCTAGAGCTGATGGTGCAGGTCATGGAGGGGAGCTTGGGCCAAGCCCGCAGAGGTGGGCTCTGGGTCTGAAGGAAAGGGTGACAGGCACAGTGCACAGCCATGGTGGCCCGGAGACCCTATGGGACATGTTTCCACTGGCTATATAGCCCCAGGGACAAGTGACCCTTGGCCAAGAAGAGGAGACTGCCTGATTTCCAGGGCTGTGGTTTGGGCTGGGCACAGGTTGGGTGCTTCAGTGACCTGAGAGCTCCGGAGCAGGCTGGGTCTGGGGGCGTGGGCAGCCCCCAGGCCGGCAGAGTTGCCCTTGCAACCCCTGGAGGCTAGTGGTGGTGGGCCCTTCTGTGCTTGTGGACGTCTGTCTGGTTTGGAGGAGCATCTGTGCCTGGTTGTTTGGCATGTCAGTCTTTGGTTGTTGGATTGTAAATATGTATTTTGGCCACGAGCCCTTTATCAGACTTGCCAGCCTTCCCGGTCCTGTGTGGTTGTCTCTGCAAGGGCCCCCCCGCCATCTGCTCCTGCTGCCTGCCCCGCACAGCCGTAGCTGTTGGTGGCAGGAGCAGTTGCGGTGGACGTGCTGTGTGATGTGTGGGGCCCAGCACTGTCAGCAGGTAAGGCCTATAGCCACCTTCTGAGAGCCCTGCACCGGGCCTTGTCTCCCTGTTTGAACCATGTTCCCCATGGGCGACTGTAGGACACCTCAGCTGATGTGGGTCTGCCTGATCTGGTGTGGCTGGGGTTTGTCACAGGGAGCCATGAGCCTGGTCTTGGGACTCACATGCCTGCTATCCCCAGGTGGGTCCTAGGCCTTCTCTCCAGGACATCACAATAACATCTGTGCCCCCAGGGCAGCAGGCTGCCTACCTGACGGCCAGTGCTGGGGTTCCACTGTGGGTCTGCAGCTCCTGTGTCACTGGGATGCATGCCGAGTCTGGGTCACCCCGGGACAGGCGACCACCAGAGGAACCTGGGTCTGGCCTGCAGGAGGATCTAGCAGGGCGGCTTGAGTCATTGAGGCCATGAGGAGAGTCTGTCACTGAGCTCACTGCTGTGTGGCCAGGAGGAACACATACATCCTGGGCCTCCCTTTTCCCCCCATCCTTCATGACCCATCCTTCATGTAACTTGTGGGCTGCCTTGCAGATGGAGGACATTCATGGTGACCCTCCACTCCTCTCTCCTGCAGGATTACATCTGCCCCAGGTGTGAGTCTGGTTTTATCGAGGAGCTCCCGGAAGAGACCAGGTAGCGTGGCACAGCTCATGGAGGTGCAGCTGGGAGAGAAGGGTGTGGTTGCACACCCACAGCTGCCTAGGCCTGGGGTCCTGGCTCTCAGGACACATGCCCCAAGGCAAGGGGACAGTAGTCTCATGGCACTTGGTCAGTGTACATGTGCACGGGAGTCTTATGGGGACGGTACCCACACAGGCACCCATGTTCACTGGAGGGCACAGAAGGCAGGTTTGACGCCGGAGCTAATGTGAGGCTGCTGGTGGTTGGTGGTTTGGGTGCTGTTCTTGCCTGACCAGATGGTGGAGTCCTGAGTTAGAGAAGTGCCAGGTGCTTGTGGTGCTGTGATTCCTGCTTTCCTGATGTGCAGGGCCAGGAGTGTGTGTGGAGGATGGCTGTGTGCCCTGGGGGATGGGGAGGGCTGCTGGCTCCTGCCCACGGGCACCTTCTTTTCCTAGGAATACAGAAAACGGTTCCGCTCCCTCCACAGCCCCCACTGACCAGAGCCGGCAGCCATTTGAGGTGAGTGGGAGTTCCTGGTCCCCATGCCGGACCCAGCCCACATGGGCCTGTTGGTTGCTTGGACCACTGTCCCCTTCCTTGGTCCCCTGGGCATCCTGCCTCCCCTGCCTCTTGCATTCCCCATCTGCTTAGTCTGGTGTCCACATGTCACTGTCTGCCTGTGTCCTGCCTGCTGGGGTGAGTTCTGTGCAGGCTGGGCCCTCCCTGGCTCCTGCAACCCCCGTGCCTGGGATGGGCCCCCCTGCAAAGGGGTGCATTCCCTCAGGAGACAGGCCCCTGCGAGGGCTGGGTGGGGGCAGCGAGTAGGTGCTGGGGCAGGAGCCTATCCTCTCACCCTCCTTGCGGAAAGGTGATGGCCTGGAGGCTGTGGGCAGGGCCTTGGGCCGCCCAGGTGGATTTGACAACCCCCACTGCCCCACCTGCCTCCCACCTGTAGGTCTGTCCCGGGGCTCCTTGCCTCTTTTCGGAGCCCTGAGCAGACCATGCAGGCTCAGGTCCTGCTCCTCTCCCAGAACGTGGACCAGCACCTGTTCACGCTGCCCCAGGGCTACGGACAGTTTGCTTTCGGCATCTTTGACGACAGCTTTGAGATCCCCACGTTCCCTCCTGGGGCACAGGCCGATGACAGCAGGGACCCTGAGAGCCGGAGGGAGAGAGAGCACCAGTCCCGGCACCGGTATGGCGCCCGGCAGCCCCGAGCCCGCCTCACCGCCAGGCGGGCCACCGGTCGGCACGAAGGCGTCCCCACGCTGGAAGGGTGAGGGGGCCTGGGGGAGGCCGGAGAGGGCCCTGCTCAGCAAGATGGGCCATTTGGGCCCTTGGAAGTGGGCACATGTTCTGCCGAAGCCTGGGCGTCTCTCCAGGCTCCCGTGAGAGAAAGCCTGGCCTTGCTGCCTATGGGGGCCTGCGGTTTCAGGAGCAGGGCTGGCCTGGCCCCTCTGACAGCCCCCTGCCCCAGAAGCCTGGCTCTCATCCTGCGAGGCCTGTGGCCGGCCCCACAGCTTGAGGAGCTGTCACAGGACGTCTGGGCTGCCCAGGCCACCGTGGGGTGCCAGTGGGAACAGCCCGCTCCATGGACCTCAGCAGGACGCTGTGCCGGGTTCTTGTTGTTGTTTCTTCTTGTGGTGCTGGGATGACCCTGACCTTGGAGCCACCCAGCCCCTGTGGGTCAGGCCCGGGCATCTGCTGTGGGTGTGTGACCCACCCTCTTTTCCAGGATCATCCAGCAGCTGGTCAACGGCATCATCACCCCCGCCACCATCCCCAACCTGGGCCTGGGTCCCTGGTGAGTAGCAGGGGGTGGGGGCGCCCCACCCACCCCTGGCCTCCTGACCTGGCCTCTCGCCCCCAGGGGCGTCCTGCACTCCAACCCAATGGACTACGCCTGGGGGGCCAACGGCCTGGACGCCATCATCACGCAGGTACAGGGTGGTGCACCCAGCATTTGGGGGTTCATCCAGGGAAGGCAGGGCACAGTCTCTTTGCCGAGGCCACCCTGGAGGCCCCTGTATCTTGCCTCCTGCCCGTTATGATCTTGGGGCATTTACCTCTGACGTTCCGTGGAGCAGGGTACTAAATCTGCCCTGGTGGCCCCTGCTCACTTTCTTCCTTGCCGGGACACCCCTATACCACAGGTGGACTCGGGCCCCGTGCAGCCAGTAGTAGGCACAGCTGCCTCCCTGGCAGCACCCGGTGTCTGGCCAGCCCAGGACCACCCCGACCCCGTTCCTCAGCGAGCCCCGCCTGGAGCTCCGGCACTCGCTTCTTGTCTTTCAGCTGCTCAACCAGTTTGAAAACACGGGCCCCCCTCCTGCAGACAAGGAGAAGATCCAGGCCCTCCCCACCGTCCCCGTCACCGAGGAGCACGTAGGTATGGCTCTGCTCGGCCTTAGTGCCTGTGGCCTGGGTGCTCCTGCTGGGGCAGGACTGCTGGGACCTGGACCCACTTGGCCCTTCCTGTTTCTCAGGCTCTGGGCTTGAGTGCCCCGTGTGCAAGGACGACTACGCACTGGGCGAGAGTGTGCGGCAGCTGCCCTGCAACCACCTGTTCCACAATGGCTGCATCGTGCCCTGGCTGGAGCAGGTGAGCCCGCCCGCTGCCCGCGCCCACCCCAGGGGCGCCAGCCTCTAACTCCCCGCCTCGCCTCTGTCCCCACAAAGCACGACAGCTGCCCCGTCTGCCGCAAGAGCCTCACCGGACAGAACACAGCTACCAACCCCCCGGGCCTGACTGGGGTGAGCTTCTCCTCCTCCTCGTCCTCCTCCTCCTCCTCCTCGCCCAGCAACGAGAACGCCACGAGCAACTCCTGAGCCGGCGCCCGGCTCCAGCTGCCAGGCCGCTGCGCAGCACCGGCAGGCCCCAGACTGCGCGCCGGGCTCGGGGACCCAGCTCTCCAGGGGACCAGAGCTCAGCCAGCCCCGGCCGCGCAGCCCTGGAGGGACATCCGTGCCCAGCTGCTCCCTGCATGGAGGGGTGTGGGCCACACGTCCCCTGCAGGGCACCAGCCTTCTGTCCCACCTCTAACCTCACCCTCCAAACATTCAACGGTGGAAAGGTTTTTATGATTTTAAATTATTACTGCTTTGAAATAAATGGACGTTTTAGCTCACGCGCGGCCACGCATGATCTGTGCAGCTGCGGGTGGAGCTGCTCCTCCAGGGCCGCGTGTGCCGCCTGGACGGGCCACGGGGCCTCGGACCGCACAGCGAGCGCCGGCCTCGGGACCACAAGGGTGACCAGCAGAACCAGGAGCAGAACTGCGCTGACAGACGTTTTTTAAAGGGAAACATGTGTATCTTGGAAGCTATTTAAATACACCTGAAAGAGCAGCCGGTGGCTGGGCGTTTTCCTTCTGCGCCAGTGTCCAGAGGGCCCCAGCGGCTGGCAGGGCGAGGGCGCTGTCCTGGGGGCTTTGTGACTCCTGACTACAGAGGAGGCTGTGGACGTCGAGTGGGGGTGCTCCAGGAAGGCCATGTGGCACTTGGCGGAACTCCGTCACTGGAACCAATGCTGCAGGAGTCGGGCAGGGCCTCCGTTCTCAGCCCTCAGGCAGGCAGCCTCAGGTCCGGCCATGGCACTGGGCAGCCAGTGCGGCCTGCAGTCAGAGCCTCTGCTGCTCAGGTGGTGGAGTTGCCTGGAGTCCCTCGGCCCTGAGGCCCCAGTACCACAGATGTGGATAGTCAAGAGGGCTCTGCCTGCCCCGCACATGTCCTGCTGGGTGGCTTCTGGGCTTCTGTGACTGAAAGGACACAGTGGACCGTCCTGGTGGATGCCCTGGCAGCGTGGCAGAGCAGAGGGGAGGTTGGCGGGCTCAGCCCAACAGTCACATCCTAGACCCGAACCTGGGAGTCACACAGTGCTTGTGGATGGGATGGAGTGCTTGCCTGCAGGCCCGGTGCTGGCAGCCCAAGCAGCCGCCTGCCCTCTGCCTGCTGTGCTGCCGCTGCACAGCTGGGCTCCCTCCTGATGGAGAGCCGGGCCTTCAGTTGCGCTGCCTATGGGGAAAGGAGGCTTAGCTTCTGAGTGCCGTCACCTCTGGTGGACAAACTACCCACCACGGGGCAGTAGGGGTCAGCCATGCCCAGCCAGGAGGAAAACAGGGTGGGGGCCGGTTAGTGGAAGAGATGCTGCTGGGTGTGCTGTCCCAAGGGCCCATCTGAGGAGGGCACAGAGATGGCCCCTGCAGCCCCTGCCCATCCTGAGAGCTGGGAGGCTGAGGTGATGGCCTGTGTGTGTGTGTGCCCCGCCACTGTGACAGGATGGCATCTGATGGGCTGCAACGTTTATCATCTAAAGGTTCTGAGGTGGGAGCCCACATGGCCCGCCCTGGGCTAGACCAGGTGTAGCCTTGCCTCCGAGGCCCAGGGAGACTCCACGTCCCCCTCCTCCAGCTCCAGGGCCAGCAGCACAGCATCTCCAGGCTCTCTGGCCCTCCTGCCTCCTCAGGAGGACCCTGTGGTGACCCTGGGTAACCCTAGCTCAGGGCCTCCCCTGGCCCCGCCTCGGAGTCCCTTCTGCCCTGGGAGGCACATGTCCCCAGGCCCCAGGGGTGAGGTGTGGATGTCTTTGGGCTGCTCTGGCCATGCAGTGGGCACTGCGCTGCTGGCACACGCTCTGCCTCGGCTGTGCACCTCTCCACCCTCCCTGTCCTAGCTGCCTGCAGCCTCCCCAGCACTGGCTCCGTCCAGGGCGTCTTCCTAGGCCTGACGGCGGGCGTGCCTTCGGCCTGGGCGTGCTCACCCCTCTTGCTGGGCAGTGGGCCTAGGCCCTTCAGCCTCAGCCCCGGCCACCTGTCTCGGGGGATCTCAGGGCCCCTCCTTCCCGCCCTGGCCTCCAGGTCTGTCAGCAGGCCCTTGAGACCACGAAGGGCCTCAGGAGACCAGCACGGGCAGGAAGTGGGTGGATAGGTGATGCCGCCGTGTGCGCGTGCCTTGCCGGGGCACCCCCTGCCTGTCCAGTGCCAGGAACATGGGCCGGCCCCGGTGGCGCCAGCGTAGCGAGGCGTAGGTGTTGCAGCCGTTCTCCTCGATGCGCTCCAGGAACCTGCAGTCGACACCGAAGACCCTCTGAGGGGCGGGCGCATGAGGCCTGCTCACACTGCCCGCTGCCCGCCTCTGCCCGCCACCACCCAGTACTCACCGACCCATAGAGGTGGCCCTGACGGCTCATGGCCACGTAGAAGCCCGAGTGCACAGCCTTGATGGCCACAGTGCCCACGCGGACAGAGCGGATCTCCACGACACCTGCGCAGAGGGGCTGGTCAGGACCGCCACCAGCTCCCACTCCGGGTCCTGGTCCCTCCCACGCGTGCCTTCACCCTCCACTCATCTGCACCCCTGCTGTGGGCCTGCCCAGGCGGGGCACTCAGAAGTCAGGCGTCCCTGTCCTGCAGCTCAGGCACAAGGCCAGAGCCACTGCTCGGCTTGAGCAGCCCAGGGCCTGTCAGGTCCACGTGGGAGCCCCTAGCAGAGGCCTGGCAGCCCTGGCCCACTGCTGAGGGCCAGGAGAGGCAGCTGGCCCTCAGGCTAGCTGACCACACGGCGGCCTGGCTCCTTCGCTGTCCTCACCTTGCCAGGCATTCCACCCCTGCATCAGCGACAGCTGCCACCATGCTGGGTACCAGCTGCAGCCACACTTCCCGCCTGCTTCAGCCCGCCCGCCCGAGGCCTGGCAGCCTGGCAGGAAGCGCTGCTAGCAGTGACTCCCCAGAGGGGATCCGGGCCACCATGGCAATCTGTTAGTGGACAGGGCCTGCCCCATGAGCCACAGCCCATCCTGCACAGGCGCAGAGAGGAGCCTCCCACCTGCACCTGGGCATGGTCTTTCTGGACGTGGAGGCCAAAGCCTGCGAGGCAGCCATACCTTTGCCACGCCTCTTGCCCTCCCAGGGCCTGGTGCACAACCCACATGCACAGTCAGTGCACGGTCAGCTCCCGGTCACCATTCAAGGCTCACCATTGCCCAGAGAGGCCACCAGACCCCCTCCTGACCCACATGGCCTTCTTTGAGGACCACATCTCTCTCGCTGAGAGGACAGGGACCCCAGGAGGGTGGGCGGCTCACCACTGTGCATTGCCAGCACAGGGCCCCGTGGTGCCTAGTCAGGAACCATTGAGTGCGGGAAGAAGAGCCCACCCACAAAGCCACCTGTCCTCCATCACCCCACCCCCATCCAGATGGGGACAGAGGCTCAAGGGAAGCAGTGCCCACCCCAGGTCACCTGGCAGAGCCAGCTCTCTCTCCCCAAGCCTGAGGCCACCCCGCCTGGCCATGCTACCATGGATGGACCTGCCTGGCCAGTCCCCTGTCACTGACCTCCCTGTGTGCTGCCTGAGGGCCTTGGAGCCCCAGATGAAAGCCTCTGGGAAGAGCAGGGGTGATTATGTACCCTGATGGTGGTGATTCAGGTGCCAGTGACGAGCTTGCCCCCTGCCCGGACCCAGGAGATGTGTGAAGTGACCCCTGGTCTCCCAGTTCCCCAGCTTCCTCTGTGCCCGGCCTCTCTTCCTGCCACACATATTCTACATTTACTGAGTGCCTGCTGTTTGTTGGGCAGGACCCAGAGGCCACAGCCCAAAAGTAGAAACAGTGACCGTGCCTGTCACTGAGCCCCAGCCCTACTGCCCCTGCTTGGTGGGACCCTGAGCAGCTCCTTTCCCTCTCTGAGCTTCGGTTTCCTCATCTGCCACATAGGGTGTCTGAGAAGACACAGGAGTCACCCCGACTCAGGCCCTGCCTTCAGCATCAGGAGCCCAGAGTCGAGTGTCCACCTTCTGACTCAGCTGGGCCACTGCAAAACCTCCCTGCAGCCCATTTCCCTCCTGTATCTGGACAGGCGACCCATCCTCAGACCTATGCCGCAAGGACCCTTGTCCACAGCGAAGCCAGGAGCCTCTCGTGCCCCACCCGCCCTCTTACCATGTGGGCTGCACCCACCTTAGGGCAGAGGAAACTGAGACCCAAGCTGGGGAATGACTTGGTCAGCGCATCATTTGTCATTACTGTCCCCCTGGCGGCTGTTAGAATTTCCCTCTGCCGCCCTCCCGGGCCCCGCTCGCTGCCCCATCACACTCACTGTCCTGGCCGTGGCGCCAGCGGGTACCCTGCACCCGGCCGTCGGGGTCCACGCGCAGGAAGAAGTGGGTGGAGGAGAATAGGCGCCTCCAGCGCACGTCGCCTTCCAGGTGCGGGTAGCTGCGCGGCCTTCTCGGCACGCTCGGGGTCCCCGCAGCACTGGGCGCACGCGCCAGCAGGAGCCAGGCCAAGCCAAGCCAGAGGGGGCGGCGCATGGCCCACTTCGCTCACCTCCGGCTCTTGCCTCGGGAGGCCGCGGCTCTACCTGGCCTCGGGGGGGGCGGGGCGGGACACGCGCTGGCCAATGGTAGTCGAGGGGCGGGGCCAATGCCTGTCTCGGGGTGGGCGCGGCCCGACAGTCAGCCAATGGGCGCCTAGGGGCGGGGCGGGCCGCCGGCGCTCGCGGCCTCGGGTGTGTGCGTTTCGCTCACCGGTGTGAGGCGGGTGCAGAGACTGGAGCAGGCAGAGGCAGCGGGGCTGAGATGGAGACACAGAAGACAGACAGCGACAAGAGACAAAGCTCAGGGAGAGACAAGCTAGAGGGTTACTGAGACAGACCAAGAGAGACTAAGAAACACGTAGCAACCCGAGAGGCAGAGACCGGGAGGTGCGGGGGCAAAGGGTCTGCCCCGTGCGTCAGCCTGTGCCAGCTGGGCCCTGGTGGGCACCCCAGGTGGACTCTTCCCTCCACCCAGCTTCCTGCGAGGGGCAGCAGGGCTTCTCTGAGGGATGGGGTGGGACGGTGGGAAGGACTCAGGAGTGTTTGAGCAGGTGGGCGGCAGCCCCGGAGTCGGGACAAGTGGGCCCGACAGCGGTCAGCCGAGAGGCCCGGATGACGCCCTGGTGTTGTGGCTGTACGTCGCAGGTGGCAGGAATGGGCGGCGCATCCTCACCCACGCGTGCTCCCGCCGACGGCCACACCCGAGCCCCACGCAGGCCACCCCAGCTCGCCAGCCGGCACCCACCCTCACCAGCCTGCCCGCCCCGGGGCTCTGGGATGAGCACAGTTCCCCCCCAGGCCCGGAGCCAAGAGGCGCCATGGACAAGCCCACAGGGCAGCGACTTCCCAAAGGCCCCCAGAACACATCCCCAGATTCCGTTTGTGCCCACTGCTCCCAACACCCCGGCTTTGCTCCCAGGCCCCAGGCGGCACCTTAAAATAGCTCCGAGGTGGAGCCCTGAGAGCAGCCGCCCTCTGGGGAGCCTTCTGGACGCGAGACCGGTCTGGCGGCTCAGGGGTTCCCCGACTCCTCCTGCCCCGGGCGGGGCCCACGGTGGGTGGGGCCGGCTGATGGGTGCCGGGTGCCCCCATGCTAGGTGCAGCCTGGCCCTGCTACCCATACGCAAATCCTGAGACCAGGCCCGCGTGACCTGAGGCCTTCACCTCATCCCACATGGCTCCCCTGAAAAATGGGCCAGCAGAGGGTGTCTGAAAGAAGCAGCAGGTGACGCCGGTGGCGGCAGAAGACGCGGCCGCACGCGGTGCTGAATAAATAAGCTCCACCCCGGACGCCAGAGCTTCCCTCCCCTCCCAGGACCCCGCCCCCGCCAGGACGTCCTCAGGCCTTGCAGAGGACCAGGACTCAGCTGGAGGCAGCCTCACCCGGGAGTCTAACTTCGGTGGCTTAGTAGCAGCTGACTGCCTGTGCTGTGCCTGCCACACAGAAGGCCACCTGAAGTGCACAGTTCAGCGTCATTACTGCACTCGCAGTTGTGCAACCATTCCCACTAATTCCAGAACATTCCACCACCCCACAGAGGAATCCAGTGCCCATTAGGAGTCACCCAGCCCCTGGCATCCATGAGTCCACCTCCTGTCTCTGGACTCTCCTGTCCTGGACAGTTTCTGTCAATGGAGTCACACTCTGTGTGGCTTTGTTTTGTTTGGGTACCAAGGATTGAAGCCAGGGACACTTAAACACTGAGCCACATCTCCAGTCTTTTTTTTTTTTTAATTTTTAATTTTTGGGGGGGGGTACTGGGGATTGAACTCAGGGGCACTCTACCACTGAGCCACCTCCCCAGTCCTACTCTGTGTTTTATGTAGAGACAGGGTCTCACTGAGTTGCTTAGTGCCTTGCCATTGCTGAGGCTGGCTTTGAACTTGCAATCCTCCTGCCTCAGCCTCCCAAAGTGCTGGGATTACAGGCTTGCACCACCGTGCTCGGCTTAATTTTTAATTTTTTTTGTAGTTGTAGGTGAACAGCATGCCTTCAGTTGTTTCATTTTTGTGTGGTGCTAAGAATCGAACCCAGGGTCTTACATGTGCTAGGCAAGTGCTCTGCCACTGAGGTACAGCCTCAGCCCCTCCCCAGTCCTTTTTTATACTTGAACTAGAGATGGGGTCTCACTAAGGTGCTGAGGCTGGCCTTAAACTTTCAATCCTCCTGCCTCAGCCTCCCAAGCCACTGTGTGGTCACTGCACTCAGCTCCAATGTGAGCTTTCGAAAGACTTCAAGCTTACAGAGAAGTTGTGAGACTGGTACCGTGAACATGTGCAAACCCTACTCCTGAGTGCCTCTGTTCTATATATTCCTTTTGCTCTCTATCAGCAGGAGAATGTGAAAGACATCCTCACAAATTCACACTGTGGCCAGGCGCGGGGGCGCAAGCCTGTAATCCCAGCACTTAGGGAGGCTGAGATGGGAGAATCGCAAGTTCAAAGCCAGCCTCAGCAACGGCGAGGCGCTAAGCAACTCAGTGAGACCCTGTCTCTACATAAAACACAAAATAGGGCTGGGGACGTGGCTCAGTGGTCGAGTGCCCCAGAGTTCAAGCCCCAGTACCAAAACCAAAACCAAAATCAAAACCAAATTCACACTATGGAACACTACACAGCCATAAAAAAAAAAAAAAACACAGCAGGGGTCCATCTCAAACACTGCTGAGTTAAAGCAGCCAGATACACAGGAAACCCACCAATGTGGGCTTCCAGGATGGGCAGAATAGCCCGTGGTTTGAGGAAGAGGAAGGATGCTGCCCCCTGGGTTTAGGAGAGGCAGCACACCTGTGAACAGGTGTTCCACTTGAGAAAATTGACTGAACTGTGTCTTGAGTGTGTGCACTGGCCCTCAGGTGTGCATGCCTCACACACACAGGACCTGGCGATGCCAGGCTCTTTGCCTTCCCCTCGTGGACACTTCTGATATGTCCCAGAACCCCCCATAGCCAGCCCCAACGCTGCGCCCCGTCCCCACCGCATCCGTCACACTAGTCTCCCTGTCATCA